>PVIU01022939.1:15124-28516 GCA_004026605.1 Ondatra zibethicus | reverse complement strand
TCTTTCTTTCTTTCTTTCTTTCTTTCTTTCTTTCTTTCTTGGTTTTTTGAGACAAGGTTTCACTGTAGCTTTGAGCCTGTCCTGGCACTAGCTCTGGTAGACCAGGCTGGCCTTAAACTCAGAAAAATCCGCCTGCCTCTGCCTCCCAGGTGCTGCGATTAAAGGCATGTGCCACCACCGCCCGTCTAACAAGGAAACTTCTTGGCAAACATGTAGACTCCACAGAGGAGCTGAAGCCATGGTGTTCAGCCCTAAGGTACCTGACTTTTTGCTCCTTCTCTGAGACCAGACCACTCAGAGAAGAGACATAGAGCTGTCCCAGTAGACCCCTGAGTCCAACTCTATAACCTCAAACTGGAGATAGCAATGGAATCTAAGAGGGTTGGAAATGAACAGTTTATATATCACACATTGGTTCTTTTCAACATGTTTTTTTATTTCAGGAAATTGGAATTAGATACCACACAGAGACCAACCTAGCAGTCATAATGCCTGTCCATTGGTCTCTCCTGAAGAGTTCTGAACACTTCATATATATACTGGCTGGCACCACATATGGTCTCTCTTTTCCCTGAGTGTTAGGCAAGTGCTATTTCTAAGGGAATCATGGAGGCGGTGTTAATAGAAGATGTGGATCCAGCTTGGGGAGATGGCTTAGTGGGTAAGAGTGCTTGCTGTACAAGCATAGCAATCTGAGTTCAGATCCCCAGAACTCATGTATCTTTGCTCGCTTTTCTGGTTCTATGGCCAAAAACAACTTGGAGAGGAAAGGTCTTATTTTTGTTTACAGGTTATACTCCATCATTGAGAGAAACCAAGACAGGAGCTGAAGGCAGGATCCTGGCAGCAGGAGCTGAAGCAGAGACTGGGAAGTAGTGCTGCTTTACTGGCTGCTTCCCCTGGCTTATTCAGCTATCTTTCTTATACAGTCCGGGTTCACCTGCCAGAGATGGCTCTGTCCACACTGGATTAAGCCCTCCTATATAAATTTGCAACCAAGAAAATGCCTTCAGAGACATGCCCACAGTTGGGTCCTCAGGTGAGATTCCTTTTTTCCATGCATGTCTGCGTTTGTGTCACTAACCTATACACTACATAAGGGTAATATATGACAGTGTGTGTTTATAATTGCAGAAACCTTTTAGGAGTATGCAAAACAGAGACAGGAGAACCAGTGGAAGCTAGTGGGCCATCCAGCCTGGTACACGCTGCTGCAAACAGCATACGTTGTCTTAATATAGAAGATGGGGCCTGACGACTGAGTTTACCCCTCCTATCTACACACTTCTATGGTGTGCACATGCTTGCATGCATGCCTGTGCTAACACACACATGCACACACACACACACACACGATTTTTAAAGATGCATGTACCTTGTGTAGAAACAAGATGCCAATTCTGAACAAACTCAGCATTTGATAACCGAGAGCACTCAAGGACCTGACTCCTGTAACTCCTTCTTCTCCATGCTATGGGGGGTGTGGGTGGTTACATACAGGTCTTTAGATAAATTTTCATCATTTCTACTCACCATGAACCTTCCAGGGTGGTGTTGGTACAGCCTCTTCAAATTCCTCCTTGTCTTTCTTCTTTCTTTAACAATCACAACAGAGTCACATTGACAAGCACAGACTCTAAGGATTCACAGATGATGCTCACAATTTCACCTTCAGCAAGGTCCTAGAATTCTGTGAAATTGTCTTTTGAAGAAATAGGGGTGAAGCTCTGTCGCGAGCTCATTCTGGACTTGTCCGTATCATATTTTCTTTGAAGCTTTCTTGTACTCATTGACTTCAATCTACTGAAAAAGGAGCAATCTCCCTTAAGGTTTGCAGAAAAATTGAAAATTTTCTTTTCTTTAAAAAAATATTTTTTTAAAATTTTTCATGTGTATGAGTATTTTGCCTCCATTTATGTGTATGTGCCACATGCATGCTTGGTGTCCACAAAGGCCTGAAGACGGTGTCAGATTCCCTGTAATGGGAGTTACAGATAGATGTGACCTGTTTTGTGGGTCCTGGGACTAAACCCAGATTCTTTACAAGAGCAGCAAGTGCTCTTAATTGCTGAGCCAAGTATCCAGCCCACCCTTCCTCATAAAAAAAAAAAAAGGATTTTGGAATGGGTTTTTATCTCTCATGCATGCTGACTCTTTATCTTCCAGCACACAAAGAATTTGGAGCCATTTGATTGTCTGTATCTTCAATCCTGGAGCCAGTTTTGTCTGATAGGCTCTACTGCCCACACACTAGAGCTATATGTCACTATGTCACCTTCACCGGTGATGGAGACGACCACCACCGTCATTTTCTTCATTCAGTTGTGAACATTTAAAAGTTTTGGTTATGTTTCCTTTTATAGCCCACAAAATAATTTAAAGGCATACTCTAAAAATCCAGAGTACAAGCACTTGGTTTTGTTGGTGTAGTAGTTTGTTGGAGACCATTTATCCACATGACTCAGGCTAGCCTTGAACCGATGATCCTTCTGCTGCAGTTTCCCGAGTGCCACTATGTCTGGCTCAGGTTTTTATTTTGCTTTGGTTGTTGTTATTTTGAGACAGAATCCCATGCAGTTCAGGTTAGCTTCAAATTTCTAATCCTCGTTCTTTAGTCTTCCAAGTGCTGAGATTATAGGCCTATAGGTTCATTTTAGCTCATGGGATTAAAATAATGTTATTATTTTTCTATCTGAACTGCATTTTGGTCAAATAAGCTAGTCTTTATGATAAATATTCTTTGAATTTGTTGATAACTGGCATATACCGAAGTTCATGTCCAGTTATTGTAAATATACTATGCTTACTTAAAAGGGGGATATTTTACTTTTATTGGATTTTGTATATTTCTTTTTTAATTTAAACTTTCTTTTTATTTATTTATTTTATGTCTTTCACATCATGTAGCTTGATGCCATTTATCTCCCCATCCCTTCATATCTGCCCTCTGCCCTTGCAACCTCCCAAATAAAATAAAATAAAATTTAAGAGAAAAAGAAAGAAGGGAAGGAAGGAAGGAAGGAAGGAAGGAAGGAAGGAAGGAAGGAAGGAAGGAAGGAAGATCGTGTCATGGAAGTTATAGTGTGACACAGTGAGTCACACAGTGTACCCTTTAGTCCACATATCTTTACATTCAAATGTTCATTGCAAAGAGTCATTAGTTTGGTCATCAGTCATTGGTATGGTTTGAGGCCTCTGGTTTCTGCTATACCATAAATATTGGGGCCTCCCTGGGACTCCTTTTGGATATCCTGTTGCTGTACTGTGTTGTGGAGATTCTGCAGCTTTAGGTCTGTAGGACTGGCCCCTTCACATGCTCCAGCAGATCACTGATGGGGTGGATGTTGGGGTGGGCCAACTCATAACCCTGGTTCTGGGCCTGGGTAGCTGCAGGGTTGGTCAGCTAGCTCTCTCTTGTCCTCACCACCGGGGTGAGCTCTCCAATATTGCCCAGCTAGTTGACTCCATTGCAGCAATGAGCAAGGGGTGGGATGGTTCTCCTGCTTTCACGCACTCAGGGTCAGCTCATCCACACCTACATCATCAGGGCCAGCTCTATGGTGTTGCCCAGGCGAGGTGCAGGGGCTACTTTTCCAAGTGCTGAGGCTCTGCACTTATGACCTCCGGGCCAGCTCTCCCACCTGTCACAGGTGGCGGGGTGGGGGTGGAGGAGCAGGGGGTGGTGTTGGGAGTGGGTGGGTGGGGTGGGTGGGGCAGTGATATGAGTGATGTGGAATCTCTCCCTCACCCACACAATCATATGGCAGACGAGGGGCAGGACCAGATCTCATCCACACCCCCACCAATAGGATCAGTTCTACTGTGCTGCCCAGGTGGGTTCTGTGTATATCTTATTAAACCAGTTGGTTGGTTGCAGTGTTCAGTATTCTGTATATTTGCTATGTGTTTTCTTCGCTATGTTTAAATATTGAGAAAATATGTTAAATTCTTCTATGTGATTGATGATTTTCTAGTTTTACTTTTTTCTTCATCCATGAACATGTTTTATTTTGTTCAAATCCAGCCCCTTTTCTCCCTCCAATTTCTCTCTGATCCTTCTCACTGTACCCCCTTCCCAACTTTATGTCTTTTATGTTACCTACTGAGTCCAAATAGTGTTGCCTGCATGAATGTGGGTATCATGCTGTCTACTGTACTGAGTAAAATTTTCTTTTTTGAGAGAGGACCCAGAACTTCCTACATAGCCTATGCTGGCCAGGAACTCTGGAGTCTTCTGACTCTGCCTCTCAAATGCTGGGAATATAGGCATGCATCACCATACTGGGAAACATTTTTGTTTACATATTTTGAGATGATTTTATTGAATACATATTTATATTTTTCTAGTAATTTAAAGAGTTTTTCTTTGAAATTCTTAAGTATTTACAAGCATTTGCAAGAACAGCGTAGAGGAATCTCACTTTTCACATAGCTTTTCTCAATGTTTAAGTTGCGCAGAACTATTGTACAATATCAAAATCAAGAAACTGACATTAGTACAAAATCAGTATATAACAATGTCATTTTTGTCATACCTCTGCAGTCAGGATATAGGTCTCATCCACCATTCCACAGATCTTCTTTATGCTGCCTCCTTACGTAGCTTCGTAGCTTCTCACTCCATCATCCTTGATCCTTGGTGACCATTGTCCAATCTCCATCTCTCTCTATTTTGACAATTTAAGAATTTTTTTGAGGTGGGTCTCACATTTTCTCTGACTGTCCTGGAACTCACTATGTAGAACAGGTTGGCCTCAAACTCACCAAGACCTGCCTGCCCCTGCCTCTCAAGTGTTGAGATTAAAGGCATGTGCTATCATGCCAGGCCAAGAATAGTTTTAAAGTAGAAACATAACATATGACTTTAATTTTTTATGTGCCTGGAGAGATGCTTCAGAGGTTAAAATGCTCTTCCAGAGGTCCTGAGTTCAATTCCCAGCACCCACATGACAGCTCACAACTGTCTGTTAACTCCAGTTCCAGAGGATCTAACACTCTCTTTTGGTTTACCTGGGTACTAAGTACTATGTACTGACATACATATAGACAAAACACTCATACACGTACAAAAATTGAAAATATTTTAAATTACATATATTTAGTGTGTGCGTGTGTGGTGGTGGTGGTGGTGGTGGTGGTGTGTGTGTGTGTGTCTGTCTGTCTGTGTATGGGTACATGTGTTCTCTTGCCAAAGTATTCATGTGGAGGTTAGATAGCAATCAACTTGACGGAATTGTTTGTCTCCTCCCACAATGTGGGTCTTGGGAATTGAACTCAGGTCCTTTGGCTCGATGGCAAGCTTCTTTACCCACCAAGATATCTAACAGGCCCAATATACACATTTTGATACGTTCCTTAGTACAATGCCCTAGAGATTCATTCAAATTGTTTGTACTCATAGTACATTTCTTTTCATTGACAAATAGTATACCATGGTGTCAGTGCAAAGCAGTTTGCTTGATCATTCACCCTTTCTATTATAATAAAATTTCCTCTCTTAAAGTCTTTTTAAAATTGCTAACTCTGTCTGCTGATTTTTTACTTGGTGCTTGTGTAGTTTAACATTTTGTGTCTTAGTTCTGAAGTTTCTCTTTGCTTATTCATCAGCATGCAGTTGAATTCTCAAATTTGGATGGAATTTTTTAAGTAGTGAATGCAGTCTATTTTCACACATTGTGGTTGCTAATACATTTGAATTGTGTGCTTTGTCCTTCCATTTCAAAAGTTCCACGTTCATCTCTCATTTTCTTTTGGATTCAACATGCTTTTCTCCTGAGTAAATTTCATTCTTTACTGTTTTAGACTCTCTCTCTATCTCTCTCTCTCTCTCTCTCTCTCTCTGTGTGTGTGTGTGTGTGTGTCTGTGTGTGTGTGTCTGTGTGTGTGTGTGTTTGTGGTTGGATGTACTTCTTCAGTACTTTAACATTTGAGACAAAGTCTCTTACTGCATCTTTGGAGCTCATCAATTTGGCTAGACGAGCTGACTAATAAGCTCTAGGGAGCTTCCTGACCACGCTTCCCCAGTGCTGAGATTCGCTGATTTTTATGTGAGGATCCAAACTCAGGCTCAGGTCCCTCTGCTTATACAGCACACACTTTCCCTGGCCTGATACACTCCATGTCTACTATTTTCGTGGTTGACCTTGAAACTTTACTTTTCAATTTTATTCAAGTCTAGAGCTAATCAACATATCATTTATAATAATAGTTGTGAGCCTCTGGCTCTTGAGCTGGCTTTTGGAGACCTATTTTCCAGGCTAGGATGCCCTGCCCAGCCTTGATACAAGGGAAGGAGTTTGATCCTGCCTCAACTTGATATGCCATGTTTTGTTGACTTCCATGGGACGTCTGCCCCTTTCTGAACAGAGATGGAGGAGTGGATGGGAGAGTAGATGGGAGGTTAGGGAGGGAGCTGAAGGAGAGGAGGGAGGGGATGTGGTTGGTATGTATAATAAATAAAAAAATTTAATGAAAAATATTTTTGAGTTTGAATGATTTGCACTGACTGATCTTATATTAAAAATAAAGCTCGCAAAATCTGTAATTCTCTTGGTTTTTTTTTAGATTTTGTTTTATTTTTAGCTTTGTGTATATGTGTGTGTGTGTCCATGTGGGCCTGTGAATGTGCGTGCAGGTGCCTCGAGGCCAGAAGAGAGTATCAAAAGCCCTGGGCCTGGAGTTATGAACGATGCCTAACGTGGGTGCTGGGTACCAAGCTCTGGTCCTTCTCTGCGGGGCCATTCTCTAGGCCCTTCTCCCTTTTCCTTTATTGCTGTGTCTGAACCTCAGACCTGAGATATTTCAAAATTTGAGTCTCATATGAGGCAATTTTCTATTTTCTTCCTCATCAGGACATTGTGGGAACTAATTTTCTTAAAAGCCCAAAGAGGCTCAGGATTTCCCAGATCACTTATTTCAGCTATAGGATTTTTAGTCTAACTAAAGAGATTAGGCAAGGTGGTAAATTCAACCTATATTACAATTCAGTAATAAAATGGGGACGGACTGAGAAACCATCGATAATGGCACTGGGACCTATCTCTTCTGCATGTATTGGCTTTTTGGGACCCTAGTCTATTTGGATGCACACCTTCCCAGGCCGAGATGGAGTGGGGAGGGCCTTGGGCTTCCCACAGGGCAGGGCACCATGCTCTCTTTTAAGAAAACAGGGAGAGGGAGGAGGAGTAGGGGGGAGCGGGAGGGGACTGGTAGAAGGGGAGGAAGTGTAAGTTTTTGAATAAAATTTAAAAAAAAACAACAAAAAAACAACAACAAAAAAAACAACAAAAAAGAAGTTTAATTTGGAAACCTGTGCCCTCAGAGGTCTTCTGAGGGCTCTAAGTGGAAAGGGGTTCTTATACTAAGTTTCTTTATCTTTTATGTTGAATCCTCCTATTCCAGCCTACTGACTGCTTTCACTAGTTCTCAGTGTTCTTAGAAAAGAATATCTGACCCCATCCAATTCGTATGGAATGTTTCCGTGGTCATGTCTCAGGGATAATAAAATAACACACAGCTGATGCCCAATTTCTAGTGAGTATTGCTATTATTTTACTAAATTAAATATTTTAAAGAACTGCTGTTTCAAGCTTCAGACATATCTACTTTCTTCTGTTGATTTTTCACATGGGACATGATTTAAGACATTCAAATCTAGATTTTAGGAAATACAATATCTATTATAAGATTTTTTTGCTCATTCATAAGTCAGGATACATACATTTTGTACAGAATAGGTTTCATTTAAGGGGATAAAAGTTTCCAGTGTGAATCTGAGCAAAGGAAGATGACTGAATTACCTTGGCAACTGGGGCTAAGCTAACAGCTTCTGGTGTGCCCATCTGCAGTGTGTGAGCTCAAATACACACCCTAAGTCATGCAGAAAAGACATGACTATGAGCCCAGCCTTGATTCAGGGGGAGGAGCTTGGTCCTACCTCAACTTGATTGTGCTATGCTTTGTGCCAGCCCATGGGAGGCCTGTCCCTTTCTGAATGGAGATGGAGGAGGAGTAGGTGGGGAAGAAATGGGAGGTGGGGGAGGAAGGTAATGAAAGGAGATGAGGGAAGGGAAAATGTGGTTGGTATGCAAAATAAATGAAAAAAAGTTAATAAATAAATAATGAATACTTACTTAAAAAAAGGCATGACTAGGTCAGGACTGACATCTTTTCAGGCTTTCCTTATTAAGGATTCAGAAAACCATGAGTCTATCCTCATCACAGCAATGCTATTGCTTACTGCATCACATGGGTGTAATACCAGTAAAACCGGGTAAGAGCAATTCTAGGCTCCAAAGCCTTCATTCAGCTCTGCCCTAGAAGGAGGAAAACTAAGGAGTAGGAGTGAGGATATAAGAAAAATCTCACCTCAGCCCCCTCTCCAAAGGAGGACTGAGCTGACCTCTAGCTTTGAGAAAGCTACCAGGGGTCAGCACCAAAGGTCATTCTATTGCTCTGATTTTTCCCATCTTAAATGAGAATTCATTTGGTCACTATGTGGGCCCTCACAGTTGCCTAAGAGAGCCCTTCCCTGTCAGAACTTGTCAGGTAGCAGGTCTTGGATGTGTGTGTGTGTGTGTGTGTGTGTGTGTGTGTGTGTGCAAGCATGAGCTTGTGCACACGTGACTTATTACCACTCCACTTCCCCATTTTTCATTTCAGGATTGGTTTAGTAAAACTTTCAAACAATTGCTCTCATTTAATCCCTACCCCTAGGCCCATGCCAGCGTCACTCCATCGTGTACATTACCACTAGATTAATTTTCATTTTTGCATGTTTGCTCATATGTGTAGAGACCAGAGGACAAACTCAGGTGTCATGATCAGGAATTCCATTCCTCCTTTGATACAGGGTCTCTGAAGCTCATCAATTAGGCTACTAGACTGGCTGGCCAGTGAGCTACAGGGATCCTCTTGTCTCTTCACCCCCAGGGCCAAGATTACAAGTGGGCATTATCACACCCAGCATTTTTAAGTGGGTACTGGGAATCAAACTCAAACCCTCATACTTGTGAGGCAAAGACTAGAAAATAAGCAATCTCCCAGCCCTGTGTTTCCTTTTATATATGTATATTTTAAAATGTCCTGCTACTCCTTGAATGAAAGGATATTTTGGTACCCAAACTGGTGGTTTAAGACCTTAAAAAAAACCAAGCAAACAAAAATCACTTCTTCACCCTAAGTTCTCATCTTTATCTTTCCTCACTCTTCTTCCACAGCTTCTATTTTTCTGTTTCAGGGAAATTACCTTCCTCCCTCTCATAGGAACAGAATTCTCACCCCTATGCCTTTCTTCACACCACTTCTCCCTTCCAGGCCACTCTTCTGTCCTTCAGGCTCAGATTAAGTGCATCCTTCATTGAAGTTCTGCTTCAGCCTCTCAGATGGCAAGTATCTGACACTGAACGAATGCCCACGTACTATTAGCAGTCCATCTGTATTCATGTCCCTTACCTCTGCAGCTAGACTTTTAATTCAAGCACAAGAAGTATTTCTTCCGATTTGCAACACACAACTTTATTGATGATACACATATGAAGTCTTTGGTGACAAAATTCAAGTCAAAACAAGTAAGGGCAGAGTAGGCCATTCATGGACAGGTTCATTATCAACTCACATAGAGGACCCAGTAAAAATATTCCACTCAAGCAGCACAATTCAAATCACAAATGTGTCTTCAGTACTATAGGACTACAGGACTATTTGGTATTCAGAAAATGGTTCAGCTTAAAGCTGGTGACTGTCACAAACAACAACATCACTCTGAATGACACATTATTCTAAACTGGCAGCTGAAAGAACTCCTTTACTATACACACAAGGAGAAAAGCAATAACATCTCATTTTTAATGCTTCCAGATTGGAAAACTGAGACATCACAGATCTTGAGGGCACAAATCAGAATTTGTTTACCAGTTTGATAACTTTCACTTTCACCAAGAGGTCATGGTGATTGGCCAAGGCTCGGATTTTCTTCACACATACCCCAGATGTAGTGCATAAATAAAACAGGGAACCCTTGTTGAATTCTCTGTAGTTGAACACCTCCGCTCTGAGGTTGTCAAAGATAATCTCAAACAGAGTAAGAGCATTAATAAGAATTTCTGACTCCACGTAAGAATTATAAAGGGAACTAAAGGATGACGGCACTTGGGTACCGAGAAGTTTTTTGAGCATGTCTGGATTTTCAGCAAAATTTGAAAGTATTTTCAAAATTTCGACCTTGATTTTGCCACCCCCCTGGGATAACAGACGGAAAAAGTTTGCAATGGAATTGACAAGCAGGTGCTGGTAATCATTAGTAATAGTCATGTTTGTTAAAAATTTTAGCCCAACGACCTGTACTGCCGAGTTTAGGTTAGAGGCCATGATGTCATCCATCACTTTGTTCATGTACACCTGCAGTCGGCCCTGATTTTCGTAATTTTCACTCAGATTATTCATGGCCATTAAGGCTTTTTCCTTAATGTGGGGGTCAGTTTTGTTGATCATGTTTGCAATAATCGGGAGGCCTCCCAACTTTCGAATTGTTTCTTGATTACATGAATAATTGGCATTGTTGCTCAGGGTGAGCAGGGCTACTTGCTGGATGAAAGGATCATCTGATTTCTGAAGCAAGGCTAGGACTTTCCTGAGATCTCGGACACCCAGAATCTCATCAATCTCATATGGAAAGGGGCGTTTATGCATGGAAATGGCTCTCTTCCCCTTCCCTCTTTGCTGAACCTCAGGTTCAGAGTCGGAATCCGACTCCGTATCAGTCCACCCAGACTCCCCCTCCTCAGATTCAGGAATCTCTGCTAGGAAAGCCTGTCCGCCATTAGCAGAAGCTGCAGCAGCTGCCGCAGCCCCGTCACCAGGGCGGAAGCCCATCCCCAATTCATCCACTTCAACCTTGTTTTTTCTATTTTTGCCCTTGCCTCCATTCCGGTTCCTGTTTCCACCTTTGCCTCCACCTTTGGGCACAGCGCCAGCGGCAGACCCAGACTTAGGTATAGCCCCAGTGTGAGCTCCAGCTTTCTTGCCAGTGGCTGCTGTCTTAGAGGACCCTGAATTCCCAGGAGTCTCTGCAGCCCCAGAAGGCACTGGCAGAGAGGCCCCAGCCACCATGGCAGGTGTTGCCATTCTAGGAGCCTCTGTGGCTTCAGTAGGTGCAGCCACCCTAGGGACCTGCATGACTTCTGTGGTTGCTGCCCTCTGGGTAGAGGTTGGTGCCCTAGCAAATGTTGCCGCCGCCTTTGGAGTTGTTGGCCCCATGGGAGACACTGCTGTCCCAGAAGGGACTCCTGTCATGGCAGGCACTGCTGCCCCAGAATACTGGACTGCCCTGGGAGGCACTACTACCCCAGGAGATTGGGCTATCCCAGGATGCACTGTTGCCCCAGGAGACTGGACTGCTCTGGGAGGCACTGTTGTCACAGGAGACTGGACTGCCCTGGAAAGCATTGCTGCTCCAAGAGACTGGGGTGGAAGGGGAGGCACCACTGTCCCAGGAGACTGGGTCACCCTGGCAGCTGCTGGCCCGGTAAAGTGGGCTGCCACAGGAATATAGACTGCCCCAGGGGGAGCTACTACTGCCCAGGAAGGTCCTGCTGGCACAAGAGATTGGACTGCCATGGTTGGTGCTGCTGGCCCAGGAGACTGGACTACCCCAGGAGGTGCTACAGCCCAGGGAAGTGCTGTTGGCACAGAAGGTGCTATTGATGGGGAAGGTACTACTGGCCCAGGAGACTGGGCTACCCCAGGAAGTACTGCTGGCCCAGGGAGTGCTGCTACCCCAGTAGCCTCTGTGGTACTGGGAGCTTCTGCCACTTTGGGAGTCACTACTATTTGTGGGGCCTCCGCAGCTGTGGGAGCCTCTGCCACCTTGGGTGGGGGTGTAACTGCACTGGCAGCTGAAGTCACGACTACTGATTTGGTAGTAGGCTCAGTCTCAGCCCCATTTGCCTCCTGGGCCTTACTTTCTGCCCCATTCTGAACCTTAGGGCTGGGTGCAGCTGGCACCATTTTTTCAGCTGCAGTTGTGGCAAGAGTGGATGTTTTCCCTTGGGCCTTATTCATTGTCTCAACACTGACCGAGGCTGGGGGATTGAATCCTGGCCCAAGGTCAATTGTAAATCCTGCTTTTAGTCCACCTTTAGCCCTGGCTCCAGTACCCACCGAAGCCCGGTTCTTGGATTTGGCTGGTCTCTTCTTCTTCTGGTCTTTCCCTCTAGTATATTTGTAGACACAGTACCAGGCGCTAGCCCCGATCACTATTCCAGCAGCTACGCAGCCAGCATCCCGAGTACGGCTCATGATACACCTGCAACAATTCTCTGATCCAGGTTGCTTAAGTGAAACGAATGCACCAGTCAACGTGAGGCTCTCAAACTCAGGTTTGAAAGGTCTTCTGAGGCTGCAAACTGAGCCGGACCTAGTAGGAGTAAACGTTAGAAGTGAGAGGCACAGGGCTTGGGCTCACTTTGTGTCTAATCTTAGGGGAGCGCTTAGAGACACAGGTGTGGAAGCCTGCACTTGTTGATGTGGAGATCAGCTTCGAGTCTTACCTCTAGTTCACCTTCCCAGTGCCTGCACCTATCATTTATTTGTCCCTAAAGGGGGAGGGCATGGAAATCTGGCAGAGTGCTAAATCTGAGATTCTCCTATGATACCTCCACCCCCATTCAAATGCCCTCAGATAGTGCACATATACATACCAAGTTCCTGGGATCAGGAGCAATCCCCACCGTGCTGGCAGCTGTAGAGCCTAAAGGTAGAGGGATCTGTGGGTAGATGACAGGTGGCTTTGAGCCTTTGGTAGAGACAGTTGTTTCTCCCCTGATTTGCATTCTGATGGGCCAAAAAATCTCTCAGGACTCCTCCTTTTCTCCCCCAACTATTAATTTAAATTAGAGATCCCATATGCCCATTTCCCTGCACCAAAAAGGACAGGCCAGAACAAAGGTGTCTTAAAGAAAGGAAACATGCAGGGGGAGGTGGGTTGGGTCTATGTTCTGGCCTCTGCCACAGGGGACGCTCACCCTAAACACTGACCTGCAAGAATTCAGAGGTCTTTCTCCTTCCTTTAGTTCAGCCTGAGCTTCACGCTGAGGGCAGGCTGAAGGGCAGAAATAGAGACTGCAGGCGCAGACTAAGAACCTGGTGGACATATCAGCATCCAGAACAAGAGCCCTAGTGTTAGCCTTTTCCTATCTGCACACCACGATGACGTAGAACTCCACCTTTCAATTCCTTTAATTCTCCTTGCCTCTCCATCCCCCCACCCTCGGTCCCCCCCCCGACAGCCCCCCTCGTTTGCGCAGGCTCCCCAGGCACTCAACGTCCCCTTCTATTTCGCCCCACCCCCCCGCCGCCATTTTTCTGAGACACAGCGCCACACCCCTTCTGCTG
>PVIU01022939.1:0-15024 GCA_004026605.1 Ondatra zibethicus | reverse complement strand
GCCTGCAGAACAAGGGCCGCTAGGCCCACTTCCTCAGTTTCAGGGTCCTGATTTTCCGTGGTTTCTCTGCTCTGGGCCCCGCCTCCCACCCCCACCCCAAATCCCCAGATAACCGCCATTTCTATAGCCTGCATACCCGAATTCCTTTTTCAGGGCTGAAAAGACCAGGATGAAAGGCTCTGTGGGCCGCAGGTGTCTGGAAAGCAGCCTGGCAGTTAGCATGACGATTTAATACCAGATCGTTCACGGTCCCCCAGCCTGTGAAGCCCGTACAACGCCAGATCCGCCATCTCTCCTACAGGAGCTGGCACACCCATTTTCTAGCACCCTAGAAGAATAGGGGGGATGGGAGGGAAGGGGAGGGGAGGGGAGGGGGCAGGGTTGTGGCAGCAAGGTAGTCTGAAAAGGGAGGATGGGAATGAAAAATACCGATTGCTTCCAAATTTCAAGCCCATTTGGCCACCCGATCCCTACCTCCTTACTGGGTTTGAATGTGCTGCCACGTTTATTTCTCTTGCCTGCCCTTTTCAAAACAGCACTGTAAGTAGGGAACTGAGCCTGAGCGTCAAAAACAAAACCGCAAAACAGCTGGGAGAGAAGTAAGCGGTTTCTTCCATACAACGGATAGCCCTTTCATTCCCCTCCTCCCCTCTCGTCCTTGGGTCTGGAAAACCGCGGCAGGCAGAGGATGCAGAAACACCCGAGGCCTTGACCTTCAGTAACCCTAGGCTATTTGCAACTCCCGGGTCCAGAGACTGTTCATTCTCACACCCACCTGTCCAGTTCTGAGGGTATTTTCTTCTCGCCTGGCAGTGTGCAGCGTTATGGCGTTGGTACCCGGAGGAAGATGGCAGGGATGGCCGTCAAGGCTTTAAGTACCTTTGCCCACGTCAGCTCTTGGTCACGTGAGGGACTCTTTGCCAGTAAGCTTGGGTCCCGGAATTCCACTCCCACCAAGAGCAGGAGCTCCCTCCTTTATCCCCACTCCTGCCTAATCCCACCACATCAGGTCCTGTCAATCATTCATTGCCTTTGTAACATCAGGCTAAAAGCAGCCCCTTCTCCCTATTATGAATTTGCTTTCTCTAGTTACTGGGGAGGAGCTGCAGCTTCTGGGAGAATTGTTGACATTTTTCACTCCCCCCTCCCATTACTCCAAGCTTTCCCCTCCATTCCCCATCCTCCAGTCCCTGCCCAGTTCCCACTGTGGTCGAGTTTCTGCTTCTGTTTAGATAAGGGGTGAGTATCAGAGAGGAGGCAAGGATTGGAGGTGAGATCTGTACTTCTGGAAGACTCCTTTGTTTTAAAAACCATGACTACAGCTTTATTCTTACAGGAAGAAGATACAATAAAACACGTTAATTTTGGCTAATTTTTATCACACAGAAAATGAATTCTATTGACCAAGTGGGAAATAGGTTTCGAAGCATGCTAGGCATCTGAGCATCTAAAATGTATTTTTCTTGATGATATCAACATATTTCCATATGATCTGTAAATTGATCCGTGAAGATGCATTCAGTTGCCCTGTCTTATTTATTTTTGATAAATAACATCCTACTTTTCTTCTGATATAGCTTTTAAGTTGAGTAAATAAATGATCTCTTCTTGTCTGGTTAGAGAAATACATTTATTTAACATTATCATGCTGTTGCTTTCTGCTGTGTGACTCTCATGTAATTTCATGGCTGCAACCATGACAACTTTGAACACCTGTCCCTGGGTTAGGTTCCTGCTCAGTGATTCATCTTTAGATGAAAAGAAGAGTTTCAGGGCTAAGAAAAGTAATCGTGTGAAGGATGCAGGATTATAAACTCCTTCTTGCCCTGGTAAGAAGGATAGAAGCTGCTGTCCCAAGGCCCCCTCCCACACTCCTGAGCCCTTAATGTTATTCCCTGCACGCAGTCATCTGACTCGGTTGCTTACTCCCAAAATATCCATGGACAGGTCATCAAAATGGTGACATGGGTGAATGCCTTTAGCCGCTTACTGTTCCTCTCTTAGGGGTAACTCAGCAATGCATGTAATAGATTGCTCTCTACCCATCTGCTTCTGGAGTTGAATATTTCAAGGAATACAGAATTGATTGTTGGGGTAAGCAGTTGTTAGACTGGCTTGATGTATTTCCTTTTACACAGTGTGGTAGTGAATGCTTTCTTTAATATTCCATGTACTACTACTACCTGGTCTGAAATTGCAGTCTGATGGACCTCTCACCTCTGGCTCCCTTTACTTCAAGCAACCAGTAGGATCCTAGTTTTGCTGCAGAGTAACTGCCAGTCCTCATCTACTTTGGTGCTCCCTTAGCCAAATATATGTCGAGACCCAAACTACAATGTCCAATGGCTACACTGATTAACTTCGATTAGTCGTTGATTCTTAGCTAACTCTGTGGTCCATCTGAATTATATTCATCCTAAAGGTTTTGTTTTTGATTGTGTTATGGGTCTAAGCTGATTTTAGGAGGTGGAATTAGAGGTCCTTGACCTTGACAGTTTTTCAAGGGGTCAGTGATCCATCTCTCTGATATTAAGTGCTAATATAATGGCCTAACAATATTTTGTGTATTAGTCAAGATTTAAGAATCTGTTTTGTCAGCTGGATGATGGTGGCTCACACCTATAATCCCAGCACTCAGGAGGCAGGGGCAGAGGCAGGAGGATTTCTGAGTTTGAGGCCAGCCTGGTCTACAGAGTGAGTTCCAGGACAGCCAGGGCTACACAGAGAAACCCTGTCTTAAAAAACCAAAAATGAAAAAAACCTCTTTTGTCTAGTAATAATATTACTAAGCATGTTTAAAGTCTTGATTCAGACTCCCAGCATGAAAGGAAAACTAAATCAAACAATAAGGAAATGCAGAAGATATATAGGAAAAAAGAATCTTGCAGCTTTTCTATTCCCAGCCACAGCTAACAATTTATGATTTTCTTTTAAAGCACATTTTAATGAGTACATTTATGCTTATTGGTCAAGTTCAAATGAAGCAGAGATTATAACAGGAATAGGCATTGATCTCTGTATTGTAATAGCACTAAGTCTGCAGATTCACTTGTGGAACTTCGTTATCTTAAAATCAAGACTTCCTCCCCAGGAACATGCATGTGAGCGACTGTTCATTTTCATGTTACCTTTTCTGTTTCACACATGTCTTAAGCTACATTATTTGCTAATTTTTCTAAATTATTAGCAGTCATCTTCATGGTAAAAACACCACTTCTTTAAAAATTACTTAAGATGTATGTGTATCTGTGTGTATGTCACAAGTATATGGGTGTCTGTGAAGGCCATAGAGGAGGCTGAATTCTCTAGAGGTGGAGTTACAGCAGTGCTGAGTGACTGGACACGGGTGTTGGGAGTGGAACTTGGTCTTCTACAAGAGCAGCAAACACTTTTCACCCTTGACTCATCTCTCCAACCCAACCCAACCACTATTTATAGAATTACAGTTTCTGATAGGAAACTTGATATTTAAGAGAAAATATTCTACTACTGTACATTTATTTTCGGCTTGCCAAGTTTTTGATATCTTAATAGTTCCAATAGTTCTTAGGTGACACTTGTGGTTTGTGTAGTTTTATACTAACTGCCATTTCTTTCTATAAACAGGTTCTCATTTCCTCCTTTCTGTTTTTGAAATTTTATTGTTTTATAATTTCTTTTCTTGTATTTATGTACATTGGTGTTTTGCCTGAATGTATGACTGTGTGAGGGTGTTGGGTTCCCTGGAACTAGAATTACATATGGTTGTGAGCTGCCATGTGGGTGCTGGGAATTGAACCCCGGGTCCTCTGGAAGAGCAGGCAATGTTCTTAACTGTTGAGCCATCTCTCCAGCCCCAAAATTTTATTTTTATTGTTACCAAAACAAGGATGAATTTTAAACAGGACAAAGATGCAGTGATTTTCAAGTATATGGATAAGTCTGAGTGTAAATTTATATTCTTTCTAAATTCATCCTTTATGAATTAAAATATTTGATTGAGAAATTCAATTCCCATCAAGAGACATTCTGGACAAGCACTCTCGATTATAAAAAGGCAAGATTTGTTTTTGTTTTTAGCATACCATTATACAGAAATGACAAAATGATTTTATGTCAAGTCAATACAACTAAATACTAACACATACTCATACAAACTTTGAAAAAGTTTGTTAAAAAATAGGAAATCAGAAATAGAAATTATTTTCATATATTAAAAAGGTATAAAAAACTTTTCTAAACCTGAGTTGTCATTAGTTGGTAGTCTCACTCCGTGTAATACTTTTAGAAATAAATTGCCAACAAAAGACATAATTCCAATTTATACATGCCAAATCCAAAATAGGATGAAACCTTAAGATTTTTTATAAGTTGGTCGTTTCTTCACTTCTAATATTCATGCTTCCTTCTCTTTATTTTTCTTTGTTCGACCATGACTTCTTTGAGAGCCTCCTCATTTTTCTCCCTTGTTTTATTCCTTAGTGTAACATACATCTTTTTCAAGGTTATTTTTACTTGTTTACTGGTATCACACAAAAAGTAATATTCATAAATAATATCAATGAGTGCAAACAACTTGTCCTGGTAGCCCACAGGGGAGTGATAAATTTACCAGGTCAGAGAGCTTCATGTATTCTTTATCAGGTTAAGGATCTTTTCTTTTATATCTAATTTAATTTAACCCTTAATGAATCACTTAATTACATATAATTCTTCTTTTTATTAACAGTTTGAATTTTTAAGAATGGCTGGTTTAATTTACTAAGTCCTGAGCTATAATTTACTTTATAATTTAATTTAATTTACTAACCACTGAGTTCAGTGATTGAGTGCTTGCCTGCTAGCATGAGACCTAGGTTCAATCCCCAAAATTCAGATGCTTTGATGTAAGATTTCTTTTTCTGTGTACTTGCTGTTGTCACAATTGATGAGAATAGAGCAGTCATTCTTGTCACTTTGGTAACCTACTATATATTTTGAACGCTTCTAGACATTTTAACACTATTGTAAACTCCAACCCCCTTCCTAAATTGTTTAAAATAAATACAAATATCCTCACTACAACTGACAAGAGTCTATCATAGTCAGACTTATTACACTTATGCCTCATCTTTCCTTTCTCTAATCATCCTAACTTCCTTGATATGTTCGGGCCAAATTGGCCACAAACCCTCCATAGAGCTTTTATATATGTTTGCCTTTCTGCTTAAGATTCTCTCCTATATATCACCATATTTCCCTCATAATGTTATGTTTTATCAAAGGTGAACTTTAAAGGCCTGGGAATATAGCTCAGTGGTAGAGTATTTACATAGCACCCTCTTTTACCCCCTCCCTTCCCAATCTCCTTCTTCCCTAATACTCTTCCTCCTTTCAGGATTTTTCTTTTAGGCACCACATTTGCAAGGAAACATGCAATATCTATCTTTCCAAGACTGGTTTATTTTGCTTAACATAAAGATTTTTCAGTTGCATCCATTTTATTTCTATTCTTGGCAACCAAAGACCCTCAGTTCTATCCATTTATTGACATGATTTCTTTTGTATGGCAGAATAATGTTCTAATACACACACACACACACACACACACACACACACACACACACACACACACACACGTATTGAAACCTTGTCCAGACAGAGGTTGTTTTTGTTCTTTGAGAATTTCATTCAATGTGTTTAGATTATGTTCACACCTTCCCTCACCTCCTCCACATGCCACACCCCCTTCCCTACACACCCAACTTGGTGCTGTCTTTTTGAAAAACCCACATAGGCCAATTTGTGCTGCCCAAGATTTTCTTGGATATGTGGTCTTCCAAGGGAACATGCTCAATTTACCAGCGTTTACACTCTTAAAGAAAACTGACCCCCCCACCAGAAGCTATCAGTTACCAATAGCTCCTAAACTAAGAGTGGGGACTTCATGCACACTTCTTCTCCATGAGTGTTTTTTCCTGATTTGTGTTTTTGTAGGTCTTGTGGATGCTGCCTCAACTCCTGTGAGTTATTAATATGCAGCTTCCCTGCAGTATCCAGAAAACATCATTTCCTTGTACTCATTCACCACTTCTGGCTCTTATAGATAGAGAATTTTGATCATGCAACAGTTCTGTTCTTTGGGGGGCTATATGACTGTGGCCTAGGAAGGAACAGGAAGAAGCAGAGGAAAACCATCCTAATTCTGATCCCTGCAGTTTGATGTGAGGGGAAGTACTGATTGGAGACCACTGGCATGAGGTGGAGGGTGACAGCACAGGTTTTAAGTTTGGAGTGCTTCATTGTTGACCAGTAGGGCCCATGACAGCGTAACCTCTTTCTCATTTCATTCATGTCTTCTAAAGGTCAGGGCAGTGACGACAGCAGAAAAGATTGGCTTTGATGACTTAAGAAGGCAGGATGGAGGAAGAAGTTTTCAGGGATCAGAGGGTGGACTGGAGTTACATGCAGCCAACATATATGGGGGTATATCTTTTCACCCTATCTGCAGCTGGAATATGCCTCAGTCAAGTGTCTACAAGCTTATCAATGAGTTATTTATAGCCATCTTTTCCCTCCTACTAGTGTAGAAGGAATAGGGAGGCTGGGAACCTGGGTGAGACCCAGCTTGCCAAGTGTATCATATGGCATCAGCATTGAGTTACTATTGTTTTGTGGGTTGCAGAGGAGCAGGACAAAGGTCCCATCTGCTTAAGAGACTCATACGCAGCTCTTTTTTCTCCTTGCTTGTGCATGTGTGTACGTGTGCATGTGTGCGTACGTGCGCGCGTGCGTGTGTATAGGAGCATTTTCATTTTAACAAGAGGAAAACCTCTCTCACTCCAAACCCCATTATTCCTAATGGGCTCAGAGTTGGGGGGAGACAAACTCAGTGAAATGCTGGTATAAACTCTATGAGTAAAGAAAACAGAGTTGGATTGATTGAGAAAACGAAACTGGAGAACATATACAGAAATGGAACAAATTGGTTTCCAGTAAGTTAAGCAGGACTCCTGAGAAGTAAAATCTGAGATGAGGGTTTTTATGAAAATGGTTTTACTTCACCTAAGTACTCTTAGGTGAAGCCTATATGTATATAGCAGCATACAGCCGAAGAATCTAGGCAGAAACATAGTTCAGCTAGAGTCTAGACTTACTCTGAGATCAAGGAAACTCTGAAACAGAAAGGCAGGAAGGAATTGGTCCATCTTGAGATAAGGGAGTTAGGTTTCCATATCCACTGAGAAAGACAGGATACACAGATAGTGTAAGTTGAGACGAGAGAGGTTTTGATTCCACAAAGTGGCTCTGACAAATATTCAAATATGGCTCTTTTGCAGCCAACACTCATAGCAGCTAGCAGACAGGTGCATCCATCTAGTAACGAGTCTGGGTTGCATCAGTAACATCTGCTATACCCACTAGAGTCAGTCTGCACTCTTGTAATAAAAATGAGCTTCCCATCCACATACCTCCACCCACTACCAGAAGATTCAATTTCGCCTTTGCTATCTTTGGAGTCTTTTCATGCGTGCAGCCTGTCAGGATATGGCCAGCTTATCCACAAATAAAGGCAAAAAGGAAACTGCTTGAGCTTCACTAATCTGGTTGCCTCAGAAATAGGCTAGCTTTTCCTCTCTAATGGAGAATCAAATCACACCCATCACATCACTGTATGAATTTTGGATGGGGGATTGTCCATGCATCTTGACACCTAGTGAAACTGTCTTTTGCATGTAATGAGATTATGGACTAATACAGAGGTTGAGGGAAATTTAAGTATGAGATATGCAATTCTGACGCATTTAGAACAGGTTTTGTAGAGGTTAAAACTGTACAACACATCTTTCATCCGAATACAGTTTAGGGTAAGTCAGGTCGATGGAAGGGCATTGAGGCAAAGGGTTCCTGCCACACTAATGGACTAAAAATATATGTAAATATATATTCATCTAATAAATATATATAAATAAAATATAAAATATATTCACATATCTAGTATATAAAGTATATAAAAATAAAGAAATACATATATCTAAAATCCATGTGGTAGCCCTGAATTCTTGGGAGGGGTAAAGATGGTACCACAGAGGAATTTAAACTTTGAGTCTTCATACTGTTCATGGAAAAGAAAAACCAGCTTCCTTTCTTCCTGTGGTTTCCTTGCTCATGAAGTATTGTTAAAGTAGCGCCAGGAAAGCATTGCTCCGCACTGAAAACTCACACCAAACTTCGTTCTATCTTTGCTGCAGGCCAGGGCAACAGAAATCTGTGTTAAGGTTGCAGTTCCTGTGTTTAGGATCCAACCTTCCAGCTCACAGCTGTCCTGTCTGAGTCTTGCTATGTCCCCGAGCCACTGCTGAGGTAGGGCACAGGTATCTCTTTGTTCAGCAGAGTCATTTCTGTTTCTGAGTGAACCCTTTTGTCAAAAAGAAGGATTTTTTTCACTATGGGAAAATTCCTGTCTTTTGAAATATAAGTTATCTTACTCAGTTTCACAGATGAGGTCAGAAGAATATAAATAAGTTAGCCAAGACTTTATCGACAATGATGGATAATTCATTTTAAAGCATAGATCCAGTTAAAATAATTAAATGTTGAGAAATTGTACTGTAATCCAATTTATTCCTCCACTCCAGTTTCATTTTGAATTAAAAGAAACACCTCCTAGTGTTTTGAGAGAATGAACTAGTATAGCATAATATAGGCTACGGTATGGGAGTCTATGAAATATGTCTACAAAACAAGGATTCCCAAGTCCCAGATAATGGTTTATTTTTCTTCAGTAGCAGACTTTCTCACACAGCCATATTTTTTACTACTCAAATTAGATACAGTGTGGTTGATCAGTTTGGAAATCTGATTTGCAATTAGCAAACAGTGGATGGTAAAAGTACCATTAAATTAAGGAACAACTGTCACTTGTAGTTAAGAAAAACCTCTTAAGAACACAGTACACAGCTCGGACCTTTAAGCATTGTTTATTCCAATGGCGGCTGATAAAGGTGATTAAAATTTATAAAAATGCTTGGTTTCCTTTGTGCTTGTGACATCACTGTTTATAATATGGAAAAGCTATTATTCCTGAACATGTGTTCCATGTAATCAGATCCTAAATTTCTTTGCTGAGGTCTACTTTTATTGCTATATACTTATAGGTTAAATGAATATTTTTAAATTTTTATTTTGGGTTTTCGAGACAGGGGTTCTCTGTGTATCCATGACTGTTCTGGAACTCTCTTTGTAGACCAGGTTGGCCTTTAACTCACAGAGATCCACCTGCCTCTGCCTCCCAGGCACTGGAATTAAAGGCGTGTACTGCCACTTCCCGGCTGAATAAATCTTTATTATTTAAATTCTTACAGCAAGCATAACTTTGATATTCTAGACTTTAAGTCCACTTTGCTCTTCAAAATAGATGCTTTTAGAAAGGACTTTTAAAAAAAGAACTGTGAGTTTTTTTTTTCTGAAATGCAAACACTGTCTTCAAGAAGAGCAGAATGCACAAGTGAGTCATGTGTAACAGATGGTCTCACATGGCTTTCTTTTGTCTAAATCAAGGGTTTCCAAAGCATCTCAGCATCCATAAAATCATCTTTCACCTATTTTTTATTTTATCTTTACAGTGAGTCTGGAAATGTTTCCTTGGCTAGCCATAGAATCAAAATTTTATCAAGAAAGATTTCTGGAATCCAAACCAAATGCTGGGATATGCCTAATTCCCATGTCAGATGTCTAGTAGATCAGGCCAATCTTGTGAAAAGGAACCTTTAATTTGTGTTGCCAGAAACAACATCCAGAATTGGCCTGTAGTTTTAGATAGCCTTGTGGCTTTCTCCTGAATATAAAGCATCAAGTTGCTATTGGTCACGGAGACAGAGTGCTTCTTAGGCACTCTTCCTTTTCTTCTGACACCATTAAAATAGAAAATACAAATCATAAAAATAAAGTTTTGAAATTTAAATAAATACCAATGACTAGTATTCATTATACTACTTTGTGGGACAAATAACTAAAAACCCATCCACATGACAAAAACTGCAGCTTTATTAGATAAAGCCTTTTGTGTAAAAATGTCTCATGATTATTACTTTGAGCATACCTAGTGTCTATTAGTTTAATTTTCAAAATTAACTCATTATTAAATATTTTTGATGTGTTGAGGGTCCTATTATCCTGTAAGTGAAATAATTATTTCTTGCATAGAAACAGTCAAAAATATCATTCTAAGTTTTACTATTAACTTGCAGAGGAAAATATTAATGGAACAGTTAATTATGAATGTAATTAGTAGTGTAGGGTTTTGATATTGATCATGAACTGCCAAGTTAATTATGTGTGCAGTTCTACCACATAAAATTTCATACAGTATATTTTGGATTTTACCTACTCTGGACTTTTTGAAAGGTGGACTAGAGCACTCAGTGAATGTACTGCACCCTTTTCATAAAGCTTTAATATCTTCTGGTCCATAGTGCATGGGTGTACTCCACATTGCAATATTTTGGAATATGTGAATTTGTTGACTAATCTAGGTGAGTGGTTTCTACAAGGTATTTGTATGTTTATATATATATATATATATATATATATACTAATGTATAAATATTTATCTCTGTATTTTATAAAAAATATAACAATATATTATATACATTTTAAAATAACATAGTTGATCACTTGTAAAGGTAAGGCAACAGAAAAGCAATTTATATTCTGTTGAGGTTGGTATACCTCACTTGGAAGATCCTTGTTCCAAGTAAGATAGGTATATAGAATTATCCTGACTTGAGAACAAGAGTTACAGGAATTAGTTCACTTTAGAAAATAAATGCTTGTTATGATAGCAAATACCTGTGATAACAGAACTTGGAAAGTAGCGTCAGGATGTGAAAGGCAACTTCAAGGAAGGCAAGCTTGAGTTACACAGAGTAAGACTCTCAAAAAAGGCAGCAGAAAAATTTAATGTGAAATTTAGAAAATGATACATATTATATATGTATATGAATTAATTAAAATTAAACCACTAAAAAGAATCATCACACTTTTACAGAAAAAGAAAGCCCTGAGGCTGGGGAGGTGGCATGGGGAATAACAGCACTTACTCTGCAAGCATAAGGGTTTGCATTGGAATCCATAGCACCCATGTAAATAACCAGGCATGACTGTAAGGCATGTAAATTCCTATAAGTTTAGTACTGAGATGGCAGAGCTACATGGATCCTAGAAGCTTACTGGCCAGCCCATCCTAACCAGTGAGATTCTAGTTCAATGACAGACCACATCTCAAGGCAGAAAGCAATAGATAAAGACCCTTAGCACCCTGTCCTGTCTGGTCTCTGAATATGCACACTCATACACATATGAAAGAGAGAGGGGGGAAACTGGGTAGGAGATAGTTCTTATATTAATGATAACATTATATTACTAGCTTGTTGCTGTGGGATAATGCTCTTGTCGCTGTAAAAATTTGTCACTCATATTGGTTTAATAAAACTCTGATAGGTCAGTAGCCAGGCAGGAAGTATAGGCGGGGCAACCAGACTAGGAGATTATGGGAAGAAAAAAGGCAGAGACACAGTTGTTATCCAGATACAGAGGAAACAAGATGAGAATGCCTTACTGAGAAAAGGTACCAAGCCACACAGCTAAACATAGATGTTGTAAGAGGTCACTTGTTTTTTCCTGGCTGCCCAGAACTGAAATAATTACACAGAAGGTATATTAATTGCAACACTGCTTGGCATATTAGCTTATGCATATTTCCAGCTCACTCTTATCTCTTAAATTAACCAATTTCTAATATTTTATATTTTACCATGAGGCTCGTGGCCTACTGGCAGGTTCTGGCTGGTGGCTCACATATTTTCCCTCTGGTGGCTATATGGCATGTCCTGACTCTGCCTCCTTTCTCCCAGCATTCTGTTAGTTTCCCCCACCTAACTCTATTCTGCCCTACCGGGCCCAAGACAGATTCTTTATTAACCAATGGTATTTACAGCATACAGAGGGGAATCCCACATCACATAGACAAGAATTATGGGTTAATTTAAGCTGTAAGAGCTAGTTAATAATAAGCCTGAGCTAATAGGTCAAACAGTTTATAATTAATATAAACCTCTGTGTGTTTCTCTGGGACTGAACTGCTTCAGGACCAGGCAGGACAGAAACATCATTCTATGTCTTGTGAAACTAAATGATTCATTTTATTATAATTGTTATTATTCTGTATGAAATGTCTCCTACAAGGCTCCTAAGTCTTGGTTACCAGCTGATGATGATTTTTGGAAGTGATTAGACAGTTATGACCCTGACTTTATCATTGTGTTATTAGCTCATTAATGAATTCAAAATTTGATTATTAATTACTTGTCACTTGACCTAAGATAATGGGGATTATATATTATATATAATATATATTAAATTGTATGTATATGTATTAAAAATCAAGGCATAAACAATAAAGCAGAGTTTGTTCTTAGCATTATTTCCTACACTTAGAAAATCAAATCCAAACTAAACAAAAGAGACAGAATATCCAGATTAACAAAATCAGAAATGAAAATGGGGACATAACAACAGATACAGAGGAAATACAGAGAATCTTTAGGTCATATTTCAAAAACCTGTACTCCACAAAATTGGAAAATCTAAAAGAAATGGGAGATTTTCTGGACAGGTACCACATACTAAAATTAAATCAAGACTAGATAAACAATTTAAATAGACCTATAACCCCTAAGGAAATAAAAGAAATCATTAAAAGTCTCCCAACCAAAAAAAAGCCAAGGGCCAGATAGTTTAAGCACAGAATTCTACCAGAGCTTCAAAGAATAGCTAATACTTATACTCCTCAAATTGTTCCATACAATAGAAACAGAAGGAACTTTGCTAAACTCTTTTTCCAAGGCTACAGTTACCCTGATACCAAAACCACACAAAGACTCAACCAAGAAAAAGAATTATAAACCAATCTCCTTCATGAACACTGATGCAAAAATACTCAATAAAATACTGGCAAATCAAATCCTAGAACTCATTAGAGAAATCATTCACCATGATCAAGTGGATTTCATCCCAGAGATGCAGGGATGGTTCAATATATGAAAATCTGTCAATGTAATCCAACATACAAATAAACTGAAAGAAAAAACCCATCTCATTAGATGCTGAAAAAGCCTTTGACAAAATCCAACACCCCTTAATGATAAAGTCTTGGAGAGAACAGAAATCCAAAGAATGTATCTAAACATAATATAAGTAACATTTAGCAAGTCGACAGCCAACATCAAATTAAATGGAGAGAAACTCAAAGTGATCCCACTGAAATCAGGAACAAGATAAGGTTGCCCACTCTCTCCATATCTATTCAATATAGTACTCAAAGTTCTAGTTAGAGCAATAAAATAACAAAAGGAGATCAAAGGGATACAAACTGGAAAGGAAGAAGTCAATCTTTCACTATTTGCAGATGATATGATAGTATATATAAATGACCCCAAAAGTTCTACCAGGGAACTCCTACAGTGGATAAGCACCTTTAGTAATGTGGCAGGATACAAGATCAACTCAAAAAGAAATCTGTAGCCCTCCTATATACAAATGATAAAGGACTGAGATAGAAATGAGAGAAACATCACCCTTTACAGTAACCACAAATAACATAAAATACCTTGGGGTAACACTAACCAAAGAAGTAAAAAACCAGTAGAAAAAGAACTTTAAGTTTTGAAGAAGATACCAGAAAATAGAAAGATCTCTTATACTCTTGGATAAGTAGAATCAAGAAATAAAAATGTCAATCTAACCAAAACCAATCTACAGATTCAATGCAGTCCCCACCAAAATTCCAATACAATTCTTCACAGACCTTGAAAGAACAATACTCAATTTCATATAGAACAACAAAAAACCCAGGATAGGCAAAACAGTCCTGGACAAGAAAAGAACTTTTGGAGACATCTCCATCCCTGACTTCAAGCTCTACTATAGAGCTATAGTAATGAAATCAGCTTGGTATTGGCATAAAAACAGACAGCTGGACCAATAGAATTAAATCAAAAATCCTGATATTAATCCACACACCTATGAACACCTGATTTTTGACAAAGAAGATAAAATTAAACAATGGAAAAAAGTAAGCATCTTCAACAAATGGTGCTGGCATAACTGGATGTCTGCATGTAGAAGAATGAAAATAGACCCTTATCTATTCCCATGCACAAAACTCATGTCCAAGTGGATCAAAGACCTCAACATAAATCCAGCCACATTGAATCTGATAGAAAAGAAAATGGGAAGTACCCTTGAATGCATGGGCACAGGAGACTACTTCCTAAATATAACACCAGTATCACAGACATTAAGCAACAATTAGAGGGTTAGGGTTAGGGTAATTAATAAATGGAACCTCCTGAAACTGAGAAGCTTCTGTAAAGCAAAGGACACAATCAACAAGACAAAAAGGCAGCCTACAGATTGGGAAAATATCTTCACCAAATCCACATCAGACAGATGACTGATATTCAAAATATACAAAGAACTCAAGAAACTTGACATTAAAATAGGAAATAATTTAATTAAAAAATGAAGTACAGACCTCTGAGGGAGCAGGCCCAAGCCAGAGACATCTGCCATACCAGGCTCAAGTCAGGGACCTCTGTGGGAACAGGCCTGAGCCAGTGAACTCCGCCTGAGCAGGTCTGAGCCAGTGATCTCAACCAGGGCAGGCCTGAAGCAGTGACCTCCACAGGAGCAGGCTTGAGCTGGTGACCTCCACTGGAGCAGGCCCAAGGCAATGCCCACCACAGAAGTAGGTAAAAAGGAGCTACTGCTGAGGGAGCAGGCCTGAGTTAGTGACCTCTGTGGGACTGGGTATGAATTAGTGACTTCCAAGCAAACAGATCAGAGCCAGTGACCTCTGCTGGAGCAGGACTGAGCCAGCAACCTCTACTGGAGCAGGCCCAAGGCAGCAACCCAGCAGGAGCAGTCTCAAGCAAGCAACCTCGGTGGAAGCGGGCCTGAATGACCCTGGGATTACAGACTGACTCCCAGGAGTGCTGAGCAACC
>PVIU01022938.1:0-28410 GCA_004026605.1 Ondatra zibethicus | reverse complement strand
GTCTGGTTTGATCATATGCTCATTCAGTCCCAGTCCAGGTGGATTGGTGCGCTCCCATTAGTTCAGGCACACTGTCTCAGTAGGTGGACCAGCCCCTCACGGTCCTAACTTCCTAACTCATCTTCTCCCACCTTCTGCTCTTCACCTGCACCTTGGGGGCTCAATCCATTGCTCTGATGTGATTGTGGGTCTCTGTCTCAACAGGGCAGGGCACCATGCCCTCTTTCAAGGAAGAAGGGGGAGGAAGGAGGGGTGGGGGGTAGTGGGAGGGGACCGGGAGAAGGGGAAGAAAGGAAAAAAAATTTTTTTTATCTTTAATTATGTTCTTGAATGGAAAAAATAAAACAAAACAATGTATGGAAAAAAAAAAGAAAAAAGAAAAAAAAAAACCTTGGTGGCAACTACCTCTGTAGTTGGACTGCAAAAAAAAAAAAAAATAAAGAAAAGAGTTCCACACACAGGCAAAATAGTCAGGGACACCCCACTCCCATTGTTGGGAGTCCCATAAGAACATCAAACCATACAACCTATACAAACTATAGAACCTTCTCTTGAGGTACTACTGGCTCTGCCTAGGGGTTGGCTGTGGGTCTCTGCATCTTCAACCATCAAATTATGGTTTTATGAAGTGGTAATTTAATTAAAATTTTGGAAAGACAGGGAAGGAGACAAATGGAGATGTAGGAAATGAAAGAAAGGGGGAAAAGCTAGCATGGGACATGGAGACATAGACTCATCACGTGCTGGAAAAGGAACAGAGGGTGGAAAATGGAAAGGTGTCTGAAATTACTAAAAAAGACTAAATGGAATTGTAGATACTTGAATTTTAGCCAAAGAAATCAAGCTCAAAGGGAGTTCAGAAGAAATAATTGAATTGCTACATGGAAGGAGGCATGAACTGTGAGAACATTAACGGAGGCAAAGCTGGGCCTGGAGAAGGATCATGTGATGAACTCCAGAGAACTTATGTGGATGCTTGCTTGTGTGCTGAGCTACAGAGAATACATACAGAGGCTTGAAGAAAATTTTGAGTTTTGATTTTATTTCCTCATAGTCCCACTGACGAATAAAAGGGCAGACAAAATAGAAAGGGCACCTTAAGCCCCTGTTTTCACAGAGTCTGAACACTACGGATATATTTCCTGAGCAACTGTTGCTTGCTCTCACCTTAGATGCAATGTAATTATGTTTTATGGTTGTTAAACTATTAAAGTTGGTATTAAATAAAACAAGCACATCTCTAAATACAATTATATTCTGTAGCTAATCATTAAAATTATATACAAACAGTATTATAACAATGTATATCATACATGATAACATAAAACAGCAGTTTTGAAAGATGAGATAAACAAATGCAAGTAAAGTTCTATTATTTTTTTCTCTTAGATCAATAGATTATAAAGATTCCTGACATTCTCTTTGAGGCTTGTTTCCCATTTATAATGCATCAATATTGAGTCCTTGCTTAATGTAAAATAATCCTTAATAACCTCCAAACACATCCAATCCAAATCTTTATGAATCAGGAATGGTTAGATAAATTTGGTGACATCATAAACTTAATCTTTCAGGATTACTCTTAACCGACTCTGTCTAGTTTATCTTGTCGAGGTGAAGCTCTTTCTTAAAGCTTCAGCAGTGAGACTGCCCTTGCTTCTCTGCCATCTATCATATCCTTTTTCTCTTTGGAATACGCTTGTGAGTCCTGGAAACCCTGAGGCATGGGACAAATCTCAGTTCACAGGTTTCAGCAAGTAGCTCGGCATTTGAATCCAGCTATGCCACTTAGAAGTGGTATGACCTTGACAAGTTACTGCTCTGGATCTCATTTTTCTTCTGTAGAAAATGCTGTCACAACTCTTTCAAAGATTGTTGAAGAATTCAGTGAGATAACAGGTAAATGATGTAGCTGTATTAGTTAACTACACATTAAATGCAGAATTCTAATATGATCTTGTTTGCATTGGAATCGTCTGAGTGCACTTGTTTACAGAGAAACATTACAGAATTGAGCAGAAAAATCAGGTATTGTTTTTGTGTCCTTGGGGTCCAGCATAATTACTGGTATTTCTTAGTGTTAAATACATATTAATTTATGGTTAAATGGCCTAACAAATTAGTTGCCTGATACTTGAAGTATTGTTAAAACAGATATTAGCATAAACACAAGAGCATGCAGCGTATTCTTCTGAACATGTGAATGTTGCATTTCAAATCCTTCACTTAGGTTCAGTATTTCCATTAGACTTGCACAAACCCTGAAGTAGCCTTATTCTGTCAACTTTTATCAAAACCTCTAGTACACAGTAATATTGTCAACAGTCTTGCTAGGTTGAAAGAATTCTGTATGATTCTATTAAATATGTAAAGGAAAATTATATATTTTTAAAGAAAAGGTGTGTAAATGTGTCTGATTTAATTTTATCACAGAACACTTTGAAAAACATAAATACCTGGACATAAAGGTAATTGAATTGTTGTGTTATGATATTATAGCAGTTCTTTTTCTCTATTCAAATATAATATTTCATAACCTAGTTATTCAGTAGCATTTGTGGGAATTATTAAATCATTCTTGATGCAACTATTACTGATAACTGATACATCAAATATTACTTGATATTGAAAGAATAAATGCTCAAAGAACTAACAGAAAGGGCGAAGAAAACACTTACAAGGGTTATCTGTAAACAATAATGTTTGGTGCTCATCCCCACTTTCATAGACAAAAGTACAATATCACCAAATTAAATTTAATTTATGATGGCAGATATATAAATACATGCTTTCTAAATTGAATACAACCATAACAAAAATTATGTGTTTTATCTTTGCCTATAGCCTTGTTCACTCCTACACTATATTCTAATCAGATTTTAAAATTTGATTGTATCATAGCTGCTGAAAGTGGAAATATGAATTACTCCAGTGTTAACTTAATTTTTATTTTACTTATGATTCCATTTGACTAGGCTCTGCTCTTTCTCCCCTGGAACTTTCTCATGACCCGGCCTCTTATGTGTTTGTTCTTCACACAGTAGACAATGGGGTTTAGCACAGCGAGGAGAAGGTAGATATTGGCCATGAGCATGTGCACAATTGATGATAAATGTTTCCCAAATCTGTAGATCATGGTGGCACCGATGAGAGGAATATAAAAGAGAAGCGCAGCACAGATGCGAGAGAGACGGGTGTTGAGGGCTGTGAGCCTCTGGGCTCTGGAGGCCATGCCCAGCACTGTCTTCAGGACGAGTGTGTAGGAGAAGAGAATGATGAGAGCATCGAGCCCTAGCGTGAGGATGACGACGATGAGGCCATAGAGAGCATCAAGCCCTAGCGTGAGGACGACGATGATGAGGCTGTGACACGGGTGCTGGCACAGGCTAGGCGCATCACATCTTGGTGAAGACAGTATGAATGACAAGACATTGGAATGACAGAATGATTGCTTCTTTATAAGAAAAGGCACAGGGAAGACCACATAGGCTGCCTGGGCAAAGACAACTAGTCCAGTCTTTCCAATAACACCATGAGTGAGGATGGATGCATAATGCAGAGGTTCTTGGATGACCGCAAATCTGCCAAAGGCCATGAACACTAGGACTCCAGAATCTACCAATCCAATCCATGAATGAAGAACATCTGTGTTACACATGCATCAGAGGGAATCTCAGGGGCATTGAACCAGAAGATACTGAGCATAGAGGGCAGAGTAGACATGGAGAGACTAACATCAGTCAGAGCCAAGATGCAGAGGAAGTACCACATAGGCTCATGGAGGCTCTGCTCCACCTTGACAACTGCTAGGATGGTGCCATTTCCCAAGAGGGTGAGTATGTAGAGAAATCCCAGGGGAAAGGCCATCCATGGATTCTTGTCTGGCATCCCTGGGATGCCTGTCAGAATGAAAACTGGGTGACTGGCATGTGATCCATTCAAGTTTGTCATAGTGTTCTCACCTCTAAGTAAGTATCTCTCTCACTAGTTCACACTCCAAAATTGAAAAATAGTCTCATATGAATCAAATAGCTTTATGATTGCATAAATAAAACAATAAATTGAAGAGTATGGCTAAAAATGACTGCACATCTTTTATATTACATTGCCTTTATCTTCCCTCCGCAGTTTATGTGTGGTGAGGTGCCTGTTCTTGGGCTTATTTGTTCACCTGGAAAATGAAAATAAGACTAAATAGTCCATATTTGCACATTAAAGAACTTAAATATCTCCTCTTTTGACAATTTTTAAGGTTTAAAATAAAAGCAAACATACAACTTCTTGTTAACCTAGTGAAGTGAGCTAAAAATAATAACTTAAAAACTACTAAACACTTAATTCCACACTGACATTTAATTTCACAAGCCCACATCCATACAAACTCATATACACATATTAATATGTATGTGCATATGAATATATACATACAAATGGTCTAAGCATATATTCGTATGTATGCCTATATGAGTATATATATATACAAACAACAGTCCATGCATACGTTAATATTTCATCTGCCTCACATTGACTCCAGTATATTCACAATGAACTATGTGGACAATGACTTTTTGCTGGATAAAAAAAAATTTCAAATTAACATTTCTTGTCACAAATTTAAAAAGTAGATGGAAGTTTCCTTAACCTTATTTTAATATAGCAAAGAGCATAGCATAAAATTTACCAGCCCATATGCAACCACATGTAAAAAATACAGGAAATATACCACCTGCGTTTTATTTAACACCATAATATAGGTACCATTCTTGAAACCTAAAATGAACCCATTTGCAAAAAATTTTATAAAACATGTGATCATTGCAACTTCTGTCTTTCTGAAGACTAGGAGGCAGAGTGGAATTTTTCTTTAAGGTTCTCTTACTGACCACTTATATCCACTAAGGTTTTCCTCAAGTGAGTTCTCTATTCTGTAGTTAATATTTGTGTTTTTATAAGTGAGTTATATTCCTTACAAGTAGAAATTTCATTAAAGGTTTCCTAGAGTCTTAGACCATCTTTGCTTTCAAGGTAGAATCATTCAACTATTACATACTTTGCTGGCACAAAAATCACACCATTTTTTCTTCACTTTGATATCTTCGATTCATACAAATTTGCAAGTATGTTATCCCAATATCTATGCTATGAAAATAGGAAGCTAGTAGTTAATATTTGCAATGTTTCTTTTGGAAGAAAAGTTAAAAGAAATTATTAGGTAAAATCTGGTGGGGGTTTTTGGTCAATGTATCTATTTCTGATTTGGATTCCAATTCTCATATTGCCAGAGTTTCCATAATACAGAGTGGCAGACTATCATATACTATAAAGGGATTTAAACTTTCTGTCTTTTAGTTCAGCAATGATTTAGTTATATTATTTATTCATTCATCTTGAGATCTTATCATTGATAGAATGGCTGTTTTCCAGGGCCCTTTAAGAAGAGTATCACTGATAACCATAGAATGAAACAGAGGGCAATAGTGCCTGTAAGTATGGAAATGTGCCAGTAGGAATAATAGGCACAGGGTGATAACCTTACATGGGTTGAAATTGAAAAGTGCCAAAATTTTGATTTCTTAGAAAATAAGAAACAACCTTTTTCAAGACCCAGTAATACCACTTTTGGGTATATATCCAAAGGATGTGCAATCGTGCCACAAGGACATGTGCTCAACTATGTTCATAGCAGCTTTGTTTGTCATAGCCAGAAACTGGAAACAACCTAGATGTCCCTCAGCCGAAGAATGGATAAGGAAAATGTGGTACATTTACACAATGGAGCACTACACAGCAGAAAAAATAACAACATGTTGAATTTTGCAGGAAAATGGATGGAGCTAGAAAACATTATTTTGAGTGAGGTAACCCAGACCCAGAAAAACAACTATCACATGTACTCACTCATAAGTGATTTTTAAACATAAAGCAAATAAAACCAGCCCACAAATCATAATCCCAGAGAACTTAGACAACAATGAGGACCTTAAAAGAGACATACATAGATCCAATCCACATGGGAAGTAGAAAAAGACAAGCTCTCCTGAGTAAATTGGGAGCATGGGGACCTTGGGAGAGGGTTGAAGGGGAGGGCAGAGGTAGGGAGGGAAACAGAGAAAAATGTAGAGCTCAATAAAGATAATAATAATAAAAAAGAAAAGTGCCAAAATTTAAATCATTCTACTCATAAAAAATTTAGTCATAAAGACCTATACAAATGTTATTCATAACTATTCATAAGTTGATGCAAAATAAAGACTATTGCATTTTAATTGCAAACTTTGTCTTATAAATAAAGCCATTAATATTAAGAAATTTATGAGTGATGTGGCTATTGTAGTAGCTTTAAGGGAGAAATATGACACAGTTGTGCAGATATATTCTGTATAATATTGAGAATAACAAAAAGAAGACCCTCTAATTTTCTGTTTCTCTTTGCAGTATGAAGTTATTTCAGTCAACAAAGTATCACATTGGAAATGTATAAAAATGTATATCTCAAGACATGAGGATTTCCAAAATATAGTAAAAAATATTATATTAGTGACTTATCAGTTGAGAAAACACTCTATTATGTCCCAAGTGAATGTGTATTAATTGAATTAATTTTACTTTTATCTCTGCTATCTTCTTCTTTCTCCTTCCTTCCTTCCTTCCTTCCTTCCTTCCTTCCTTCCTTCCTTTCTTCCTTCCTTCCTTTCTTCATTCCTTCCTGCCTGCCTGCCTGCAAAATCCAGGGAAAATTAGTTATTATAAAGATTATTAATTTATTGCCAGCTATAGAAAGTTGAATTCTAGTCAAAATAAGGCTTAAATTGAATGTGTTCTTGCAACTGGAATCAGGAGATCTAAAGAATGGGTTAATTGAGAATGAAGCATTGAAACCTTACTTGATGTGGATAAAACAGTTTATTGAAGAGGGTGTCAAAGCTGATTGAGTAAGCTCCAGAACCTTGCAATAAGGTATGCACTTAAATTCCAGCTCTGTAATATGCTAGCTTTTACATAAAGTTACTCAAAACCTCTGTGGTCTTTAATTCCCTCAGATGTGACAAAATGAAGAATACCTCTTAACCAACTAGATTGATGACAAATGCATATAAGATCGAAACAGACTCTCTGACTATGACTGACAATGGGGACTGACTGAGAAGCCAATGATAATGGCACTGGGATTTGATTCTATTGCATGTACTGGCTTTTTGGGATCCTAGTCAGTTGGGATTCACACCTTCCTAGGCCTGAATGGAGACTGAGAGGGCCTTGGGCTTCCCACAGGGCAGGATAACCTGCCCTCTCTTAGGACTGGAGGGGAAAAGGGGAGGGGGAGTGGGGAAGCGGGAGGGAAATGGGAGGAGCGGAGGAGGTGGAAATTTTGAATGGTACTATTTATAATGCAATAATAAAAAATTAAATGTGGAAAAAAAATAAAATAAAATAAAAATGTAAAAAAAGTATAGTATAGTTTATGTACTCATCAAATATTAAGTTGCTTATACTTATAAGCTTAGTAGAAATCAGGCATGAGTCGAGTATTATGGATTCTCAGGAAGCGTTCCAGTATTAGAGGAAAGACCAGGGAATTGTTGGTGAGGCATTAGAACCTGTTAGACAAAAGGTGTATTAGCATCATAGAAGAGAGGGACTGCTTTTCAACCATGTCCTAATCAATCTCTGACATTTAGGGTGCTTCTTTGGCTGATAATCTGTAGCCCAGAGCTGGGTGAAGAGAAATAGATGTAGTTATCTGACACAGGCAGGCTGTTTCTGTAGACACTTATTACAGTCAGCCTCCAGGGCTAGGCCCTTGCTCTCAGATTTGATAGATGGGGTTTGTTTGAGCCTGAAAGCATGGGTTAAGTTATGTCTGAGCTGCTTTGGGGGGAACATTTCATATTGATCTCATCACTCTTGTTTTCATTTAATGTAGTTCAGTAATCAAGATTACTGCTGTCTGGTGACTCTATGAGACTCCCTATATAGGCTCCTCCTTGGGAACTGGTTTATCTCTGCTATGTGAAGAGACTCAAGAGATGTGACCAGGTAAGTGGAGTGTGTATATGGGGAAGGATTGAAGGGGAAATGAAAGAGTTAGAAATGGGAGGAGGGAGATCAAAGAAAACTCAAGAACATCTTGGAAGATGGAAAATGTGGTTGAAGAGACAGAGGGATATTGTTAAATACTCATAGAAATTGAGACAAAGAGACAGACAATAGGGGACAATAAGGAAAGAGAAAAGGAGCTAGAAGCCAGAACTCTTTATTGTGATCATAATTATTCTGCAATTGGTATTATTAATCAAAGCTTTCTGTTGTTCCAGATTGTGTATCACTAGCTAGCACTGAAGATGTAAGACACGCATGCCATAAGTATCAAGAAACTCACACTCCAGATTGAAAGAATGGCACTTGCTTATACCAGTTTTCAGTTTCATTTCTGCCTTATAATTAAAAATTTAGTTCAATGCTCAAACATTGTGGTACAGTTTTTAGTAGCAAAGGAGAATTTTCAGTTTAGCACACTTTGGTACTGCCTAAGTGTGTTGTGGATTGTGAAAAATAGAGTTTTGACAAATTAAATTTTATGTAGTGTCTGAGAACCACACAAGTTTGGGTCTGTTACTGTTGGTGCTGCAGGCAGTGATTTAAGCCTTTGGATTTACTAAAGAATAGAGTAGAGTGGATCTAACCAAGTCATTGTTTCCTGTCTCTTGTATGGGCCAATGTTACCTCCTGTATGGTTAGTCAGATAGAGACTTGTACATGCAATTAGAAAGCACTAATCTTTTTTTCTGGTTAGTTGTCCATGTAGGGAAAATGAGAATGCTTTTAGCATAATGTTCAAGTCTTGACAGGGCTCTTTAAAACAGTATACTTTCAGTAAGTGAGTTTAAAGTCACATGCTGGATCTCAAAGGAAAGACATAGAAACAACAGTGCAAAGGTGTCCTACGGAGGAGAGAACAGAAGCTGGGTAGTTTAGTGGGGCCGGAAAGTCACACAGAGAAACAAAAGCAGAGAGCAGTGAGGACAGCTTACAAATACGTGAGGTGGGCAAAGGAAGACTATACTGGAATTCTTTCAGTTGTAGGAAATGAAACAAAGAATCAGTGATACTAACAATAGACTAGGAGAGTAGAGGAAAGAGTGACCAATGATTCAGGTACAAGGATTCAACTGCACAGCAACATCTCCAAACGTACACTAACAGGGGCTTCATGCTGTGCGCAGCATAGCAGTGTGGCACTGAGGTCCTTTACTCGTATTCTAGTGCTATCTCTAGAAAACCTCAGCAGCAGCTTAACGACTCAACACAAAGTCCTACCAGGTTACAATTATGGTTATTGCTATTTCATAGGCTACATTTATGTGATAGATATCTATAAGATTTTATCTGAAGGTAGGACTAATCTGGAAAATAAGAGGAGAATGAACCTAAGATAAACAATTTGTACAGGGGAAAGACTCATTTAGTCTGATGACGCCATCTATACTTGACTTGGTTGCTTGTGTCTGTGGCAAGGCAGTGCACCACGTTAGAAGCCCGAGTAGATTAATACACTCATGGTTTCAGAGATTTTACTATTCAATCAATTTCCAAAAGCTCAACTATAAACAATGTTTCCTTGGGACCAAGAATTTAACACACGAGCTTTTGGAGATATTTGGATTCTGAAATTCGAGTGACAGTTATATCTAGAGGGGGCAAAGGCAAGAAAATGGGGTCAGACTCTAACAAGAATGGTCCAAGGTACTATAGAAATTAGATTAGAGGTCTTAATTCATATTATGGAGATTTAGAAGTTCTAAACAGAATATAATTGTGTAATTTGAGAAAGATGCATAAATGCTTGGAGGATTGCAAGAAGGATCTGATGACACACCTTTTTTTCAGAATACATTTCAACTCGCCATGCTGATCTTCAATAACACTACATCCTCCTCTTCCAGTTTTCTTCTTACTGCCTTTCCTGGACTGGAACTTGCTCATGTCTGGATCTCCATTCCTGTTTGTGGGCTCTACATCATTGCACTCTTGGGAAACAGTATTATCTTGTTTGCTATTATCATTGAACGGAGTCTACACAAGCCCATGTACTATTTTCTCTCCATGCTCTCTGTTGTTGATCTGGGTCTGACCATCACAACGCTTCCCACTGTCCTTGGCGTTCTTTGGTTTCATGCCCGGGAGATCAGCTTTAAAACTTGCCTCATTCAAATGTTCTTTGTGCACAGCTTCTCATTCCTGGAGTCTTCAGTGTTGGTGGCTATGGCCTTTGACCGCTACCTAGCCATCTGTAGCCCTCTGAAGTATGCTACTTTCCTCACTGACACCATGAGCTTGCTGATTGGACTGATCATCTGTATAAGACAAGTGGTTTTTATGTTTCCCTCAATTATGGTTGTGAACAGTGTGTCCTTCCAGGGAGGCCAAGAGCTTTCCCACCCATTTTGTTTCCATCCAGACGTGATCAAATTCACATACACCAACCCCTGGATCAGTAGTTTTTGGGGAATGTTTCTTCAGCTCTATCTGAATGGTACTGATTTGTTGTTCATTCTTTTCTCCTACATCTTGATCCTTCGTACTGTTCTGAGCATTGTGGCCCCAAAAAAGCAACAGAAAGCTCTCAGCACATGTGTGTGCCACATCTGTGCTGTGACCATTTTCTATGTGCCAATGATCACACTGTCTTTGGCACACCGTCTCTTCCGTTCTACCCCCAGGGTGATCTGTAGTATTTTGGCCAATATGTATCTACTCTTGCCTCCTGTGCTGAATCCAATCATTTACAGCTTGAAGACCAAGGTTATTCGACGGGCCATATACCGGCTGCTCCGAATCAAGAGTTCAAGGGACTATAGTGTGAGGAGCCTCAGAGAAAGGTGGGAAAGAAGACAATTTTCTAGTACATGAATCAAGGTTAAAAGGGAAGATGATTGGTTAGTGCTATCTCCAGGCATTATGATTAATAAGCAAATCCCAACTGAGTTACAGGAGAAAGACCATATAACTTTGAGTTTATGGGAGTTTTACAAACACATTTCAAAGTCAATTTGTGAGCAAATGTGTAAAACAATGATGTTTGAAACACTTATATGGACTCTCATGTGCAGAATAATATTTTCCTAACCCGTGAGGTGGCACCATGAGTAGACACACCTGCTGTTAAGTCTGAAGACCTGGATTTGATTCCCTGGGTCCACCCTGGGGAAGAGAGAACTGACTCCCATAAATTGCTCTCTTACCCGGGTCAATACACGCACGCACACACACACATGCGCGCACACACAGAAACACACACACAATGTGACTAAAAACCACTCAAAATCCTTTCGGTAGAATTGCTATCTCACTGTAAAGCAGGAATAGTTAGAGCAGAATGAATGACAATGTTTATATTTTTGTGTTTTACTAAGTAAGCTTTTCTTTTTCCTCACTGAGGTTCTCATTCTCCAGGGAGTGAGGAGGAAGTTTTTTCCCCCCACTCCTGCTGGTGAGAGGAAAAGTCACGCATATGTACAAAGGCACAGACATAGACACATGTAATTAAAAAGCCTAGCAAAGGCTTGAGTGCTGTTCTCACTTCAAACCAGAGTCATGCGTCCTTGCACAGGCACACACTCTTCCTTGTTACCCCGCTTTATTTTCTTAGCAAAGGCAATGCCTTTCCTACTTAAATTTCCCTTTAGCGCAATGCATCAAGTTACACACTGCCTTTCATTGCTACTGCACAGCCTAGACACGTCAGGATGGTTCTTATTCCCTAGCTCTTCTTCAGTGCGGACTCTGCTTCAAGACATTAGCCTTTGAAAGTGTTTGCTGCCTTCTACCTGGCTGTTTCCATCCTCCACTGCTCTAGACACGGCAGTGTTACACAGTGACTGCAGTCTTGCTTAATTCAGGCATCTTGAGATCACCTTAATTAAGGATATTTGTTTTGTAACAAAATAGCCTTTGGTGTGCTGTTGGGAGGACATTAGAATTTTCTAAAATCTTCTTCCACTTATGGAATCAGGAAACTTTATTTCCCCCTAGAATAATCCATGTTTGAACACAGGAAAACAACAGATAATCTGATCTGAGTTACCTGATTCTTTGGAAAGTAAAAACACCAGCCCTAAACTCTAGTGTCTGTTTGAGTTTTCTGGAGCCCTCCAGAGCGCTGCAGAAACACTGGTGGAGAGGGACTCTGCTTTGCTTAGCTCACTGTATCTATCTTTTCAGGTAACCTCTGCCAAGCAATAGTCACTTTACTCATGACTAAAATTATTTGTATTAGTTCCCTTTAAGCAACGCATTCAAGTGCATTAGCTATTTCAGCAGGTTCATGTTCCATCAGAATAAGTCATTTGTTACTCATTTATGTGTACTTAAAGTTTCCACATTCTGTCAGTAAATTTAATTATTAATTTAATACACTTTCCACAAGGCTGTGAGAACTTTGATATCAAGACTTTACCTTTAGGTAATCCCTAACATTTAATTTAGTGAACATTACTTAGTTAATACTGTGTGGCAAATATATAACCATAATTTATGTTACTAGTTGCTACTTTCAATACTTCAGTAATTCTCTAAATAAGTTCTCACAAACATGTATCTGATATTACCATCCATTATAGTCTTAGACTCTTAGAAATTTAAATCTTAATTTTAGAAGGAAACATAATTATTGCAAGTCCAATATAGTGTCTAAAGTTGCATACTTTGGATTTATGAATTCTGGGCTTAGATTCAAAGACTAAATACTTTAGAAATATAGGTATTTGAAAAGTTTTTTAGATTAATTTTTAAAGCTGTAACTTCTTACTGTAGAACAGGAAAAATGATGAACTCATTCCTCTTTCACATGCTCACACTGAGTCCTGGAACTCGCAATGTAGACCAGGTTGGCCTTGAACTCAAAGAAATCTACCTGCCTCTGCCTCTCAAGTGCTGGGGTTGAAGGCATATGCCACTACCACCCAACTCAGTTTGTGCTCATAATATAAATAAAGCTTAGTTATCTCAACATATTTTATGGCCTTGTGAGGAAATATCAAACCTACACTTCCTAGACTTAGATTGTCATTTGTCTTTCCAGTGTTATTTGACTAGTCAGTCTATTTTGTATCATGTTGTGATATTTCTCAGTGGTTAAACTTTATAGTATTTAATAACATATTGAAGTTTTTTGCTTGTTCTCTTCATTGGTTTATTAAGGAAACACAGAAATTTTAGCTGGACTGACAGTGGTGGTAGGGGGAACTTGCATAGGACCAAACCAGGCCCTCTGAATGTGGATGACAGATGTATGGTTGGGGCAGACTGTGCGGCCACTGGCAGAGAGACCAGGATTTATCCCTAGTGCTTGAACTGGCTTTGGAGCCCATTCTCTTTAGAGGGATCCCTTGCTTAACCTAAATATAGAGGGGAGGGCCTTGGTCTGGCCTCAAAGTGATGTGTGAGACTTTGTTGACTCCCCATGGGAAGCCTTACCCTCTCTGAGGAGTGGATGGTGGTGGAGCAGGGGAGGGAGGTGGGAGGAGTGGGAGGAGAGGAGGGTGTGGGACTGGGATAGGCATGTAAAATGAGAAAAGATCGTTTAAAAATAAATTAATTAATAATAAAAAATAAATAAAATGCCATCACATAAACCCAGCAACTATTTGTTATTATTGTTTATTCACTGATACACTTCCTTAAATTCAGTTTTAGAATTTCTTGGGCAAATTCTAAAAGAATTAATATTGTAAGCTTAATAGGAAATGTATGGAATCTATAAGAAGGCTGAGAGGAAAAGATTTTTGTTAAAGTCCATTTACTCATTTAGTGCAAAAATAGTCTACTTGATAAGGATTTGAATTTCTGAACTCAGAGAAAAGATTAAGAGAGGCATAAACATTCTTTCTTGATTCTTTCATGGCAATATGATTTCTTTATAGTATAATAGAACATGAGTCATTTTTAGGAGCAAATTCATTGAGTTTAAGATTAATCTATCTGTCTCTCAGTTGTACCAATAAGGATTTTCTAATATGAGCGTGGTGGTTTAGCCCTGTTATCCCTACTATAAGGATGTAGAATTAGAGACTCAGAAATTAGGAGGTAACAGAGGCTGACCTGAGCTACATGGTGACATCAAGGTCATCCTGAGCATACACTGTAGCCAAGCCTTAGAAAACTAAGGGCTGAGAATGTAGTCCATGGTGGAACGTTCATCCATCACCCAAAAGGCCGTCAGTTTGATTCCCACCACAATTTGTGAAGAATTAGATCTTTTCTGCATATGTGTCTCTTTCTCTATCTGATTATGATTTTAGCCAATAATTGGAGATACAGCAGTAAATATGACCTGTCTAATTCTTTAATTGAGACAAAACACAAATTAAAAAGTTGAAACTGAGTATTGTGACATAACTAGAGAATATTTGGAGCCACTAAGAAACAATTGAGAATTGTAGCCTAGGAAGAGGTGCAAAAGGTTTTGGTCCAGGAAAGCCGGGGGTGTCAGTCATGTTCAGATTCCAACAGTAATAACTCCAGCAAACTGCTTTGGGGCATAAAACCAGGAATATTTAACCATTAGAAAAAAACTTTGTCAAAATTGTTCTTTAGAACAAAACTTATTTGCAAGTTCAGCTTAAGTAGCAAAACATTAAAATTTGTTGACAATTATTTTCTACTAATTTATATACGAGTTTTCAAAGTATTGAATTACCTAGATATTTCTTTTTAACTTCGCATAGCAGTGAATAATCACAAATAAAGGTAGAATGGGGAACAAAATTATTTGAGAAACCCAACCATCTTTAGTTAGCTTCTTGTCTTGTTCAAATATGGAACCATGTATATGTGTATCTCACACAGACACACACATGCCTTTTTGCTACTAACATATGAATACTTTTGATTATTTGAAAACTATTCCTAGCTCATTAGGTGCACTTGACTATATCATAACTTGAAATACAAAATATTAAAACCCCACACATTCTTTTAGTTTATAACAGGTATTCTGGATAAGTTAATGAAAATTCCAGGTGTTTTAAAAATGCCATATTCTTTATATCTTTTCTAACTCTTACCAATAAATGTCCTTTTTCTTTATCCTTATTTTGGCTATTACTGATAGCAACTCAAAAATAATGTAGAGAAAAAGGTTTTTTTTCTTTTTTTCATAAAGAATAACATACTGGAAAGACAGAAAATAATCTGAACTAAAATCTTAAATTGACATAATAGCATCCTATAATCCTCAATTATTCTGATATTCATTATTTTCAAAGGGACAGTCAGTAAAGCCACAATATCATACAAGAGAGTTTCAATCATATTGTAAAACTGTTCTTGACAAACCTGTCAATTCTCACGTTAAGATTATGTTCACATAGTATTTAGATTACTGGTTGTATTAATTATAAAAAATGATTAAGGAAGCCTTACCCTCTCTGAGGAGTGAACAGGGGATGGGGTGGGGGAAGGTGGAATGTGCGGGAGGAGGGGAAGGAGTGGGAACTGGGATTGGTATGTAAAATTTCAATTAAATAATAAATAATAAAATATGGTTAAAAAGATGATGATGCATCTCTAGTTAGACAGCCTTGAATTCATCCGATTTTGGTAGCTAGGGAGAATGAGTCTGCTTAGAATCTGAGAAAATGGAGTTGATGAATTCTTGACAATCCTTTGCTTAGAAAAAAATTATCTTCTTGGTGATCCTGACTAAACTGACCCAGGTTCCTGCCCCCATCACATGTTCACTTTAGACCCAGTTTTCCGAGAACCTTTGCACAAATTTGCCGTGTCTTTGGACAGTATATGAGGCGGCACTAGCAAGTAGATGTCAGCAATGATGATCATGGCCATGGGTGACTTGTGCTTGCCAAAGTGGTGCATGGATGCTAAAGCAAAGTATATAAACGATGAGCACAGCACAGACGTGGGAGACAAAGATACTGAAGGCCTTTGTTGCAAGAGGCGCGCCTTCCACCCAGCTCCTGGCCACCGAAATAATTACACAGAAAACTATATTAATTAAATGACTGCCTGGCCCATTAGCTCTAGCTTCTTCTTGGCTAACTCTTACATCTTAAACTAATCCATATCTAGTAATATATGTATCACCACGAGGATTTGGCTTACCGGCATGAGTCTAACCAGTGTCCATCTTGGGCCAGAGAAAACATGGCATCTGCCACACTTCCTTTCTCCCCAGCATTCTGTTCTGTCTACTCCACCCACCTAAGGACTGCCCTTTCAAAAGGCCAAGGCAGTCTCTTTATTTAACCAATGAAAGCAACAGAAATACAGAAGGAATTCCTACATCAGGCTTTGAGGTGCTCTTTTTGGGATCCAGTTCCCATCACAGTCTTCAGGATGAGCACAGAGGAGACAGCAATGAACACACTGTCTAACATCATACAGAGTGCAACAAAGAAACCAGAGGAAAAGTTGACTGTGTTGTCAGAGCAGGTCAGCTTCCTGACGTTTTGATGGGGACAGGGGAGAAAGAAAGTTTTTCCTGCAATATTCCAGTCTGTTAAGGGCACAAGGAGCAGCTTTTAGTGAGGAACACCAATCCCGCTTTAGCAACTCTAGCACTGGTGGGAATAAAGCTGTACCTACGAGGGTTGTGTATGGCCAAAAAGTACTCAAAAGACACTCATAATCAGGAGCACTGAGGCCTCCATGTCTGTGAAGCCATGGGTAAAGAATTCTTGAGCAAAGCAGGCATTTGGGGAGATTCCCGTGGCTTTAACACAAAAATCTGGAGCGTGGTGTGCAGGGAGGAGAGGGACAGAACTAAGTCAGAGAGGGCAAGCAAGGAAAGGAAATAGTACAAGGGTGCATGAAGCAAGGGTTCGGATCTGATCACAAAGAGATTGGCACAGTTGCCCAGGATGGCCCCAAGGTACATGAGGCAGACTGGAACGGAGATCCACACATGAACATGCTCCAGGCCTGGGGTTCCAATCAGGAAGAAGGCGGTGACCTCGATTTCTGAAGAATTGAGAATGGACATGGTGGAAGTTTTCAGAAGCTTCTACTTAGAGACTTGAATTGACACTTCCAGCATGAGCTTGTGGTACTTATTTCCCCCGTTTTAGCACGTATGCTTGAGAGACAGAGAAATTGTAGTTAAAAACAAATGACTGAGATACTTCTTTGAAGTAAGCTGGGAGAGAGCTGGTTCATGCTAATTGACAATAAGCACGCGATCACTGCCTCAGCCAATCCCATGGCTCCATTGCACATTCAGGGGAAAACATATACAGAGAAATAATTTGCAACTCTATTTCCTTTGCCATATCGAGCCTTGTTTATTTCTAGTGAAAAATTATACACAGTCAGTGTAGACTCTGGGATAATTCATTTTCTGCTTCTGACATAGAGATCCTTGAAGGAGGAAGAAGGGAAGGAAGGAGAGATGGGAAGAGTGAGATAGATGAATAGACAGATAAGTAAATAGGTAGATAAATAGATAGCTAGATATGATAAATACTATTAATGAAAATTCCTCTTTATTGTAGGATAGCATATATAATAAAATCATGTCATATATATGTGTCATAGGGTGGTAAATTATTGCATATACTCTCATCTTTTAAAGGCATAGAAAGTTTAGTGAGTTCCAAGGTTAGAAACAAGGTACCGAGAATGAAGAGAGTGATGTCAGTACTCAAATTATTTTCTGACACCAATAAGACAAGGAAATCCATTCAGTTGCAGAACATTTTCAAAGGCAGCTGAATTAACAACTCACTTCTGAGATATTTTCTTTGTTGATTTCAGCAAGAAAAATGAATATCCAACAGATACAGAACATTTTAATACTTATTTTTGGCCTAAAGAATGTAAGGGCCTCATTAAATCTTTAGGTCTTCGTATGGGACTCATCAAAACTATAAGCCAATCACAAGCTTTTGGATTGTCCTATTGTGGAATACTCCATTACTCTGTGAACCACACGTTTGTGCTTGCATTAATTAAAAAAAAATCAACCTTTGTTCAGGGAGTGTAGCCAGCAACTAGTTGACCTTAATTTGCCATAAGAGTCTGGAGGAACAAGGAATATATGGATAGAGAGATGCATAGGAAAGAGTATGGCAGGGACTTGGAGTTTCCAGCTTCTTTTTGGTTTGGGACGAGTGGAGAGCTATGTCTCTTGTGGGGGCTCAAGTCAAAAAGGAAGGCCAGCTCTTTGTTTCTTGGACTCGCTGATCTAGCAGCTTTTCACCCCCACATCTGACTCTGAGTCTTTGCTGGTAGACAGAATGACAGAGACTTAGTTGAAATTTACATATAATGGTTGCATTAGAGTAGGCTGTGGGACTGGACGTATCTCCAGGCTGAGGCCTGAGTATGTCCTGAGTGCTGGCTGGGGCCCAGAGATGGTAATGAAAACATCAGTAGATTAATGTGCAGTTGTTAAGTCGACAGAAAAACATCACTGTTCCTTCTTCTTAATGAGTCACTGAATACAAACTCTCTTCTAGAAGATCCTAACTATCTTCCCAGAAGAATGAAGCAGTGGCTAAGCCATGATCTTGATATTATCCACTCTCTCTCCTCTAAAATGGTCCTTTCAGGACAGTGTAATTAGCTCTTCAGCAACTGCAGCTGAAGGAGTTCAGGAGTGGCTTGTTTCTGAAAGTCTTTGCTCTTCAACACTCCCTGCAGTGCCCCTATACTTCAGCTGCTACTTATAGTGTTACTATATTACAGCACCTCAACGATCTTGTGATTGTGCCAATGAGGTTGCTTAAAGAAGAGTTGCTACTACAATTATTGTGACATTTTCACAATTGAGAACAGTTTATAACAAATAGTACATATACGATTATGTTGAATAGGCCACATCCCATCTTATTAAATAGTACACATCCCATCTTATCGAATAACTAAATGATATTGACTTTCACTTCTTCGTAATTACCTGACTCTGAGTAGGTGAAGATTAATGATCATTTCCATGAGTTAAGAATTAGCCTAAATTCTTATATATAAAGTGTTAAAATAAATCAATTTGTATAGATGTATATATATATATATATATATATATATATATATATATATATACAAAACACATGAAACAGATAAATATGAAAATAAAATTCTAGGATTGTTAATTAGTTCATCTTATCATATGAAACATGTAAATAAATGAGTGGGTAGACAATACTATTATTTGTGTTTTTCCAGATACTAAATCTTGGAAAGCAGAGAGTGGAGTGGTTGGACACTGAAGTTCATGATACTGTAGCACATGTGAGCTTCTCTGAATCTAGTATCTTCTTCTGTCTTCACATGAAAGCATTATTTCTGATGAAAAATTTTGAAAACTAAAGCCAAAGATCCACCAATTTCTCAACATCTCATTATGAATATATATGAGGATAATATGCTATTTAAATTTGAGCTTTGTCAATTATGTCCTAATTTCCATTCCATCTTAGTTAATATACTAAAATTGCTTAAGTTGCAATGAAATTGTATTCTATTTCTAGATACATAAATATTGATGTTGCTATAAAGAATGTGGCAAGAAAGGCTGTTGTCTTGACTTTATTATGCACAAGTTATACATCATCCTCTTGAGTTATGTTGGTCAGCACACATCATTTCAATATAATTTCTGAGTAAAATTGATCAAATAATGTAGCACCAGTTGGGATTGTTGGTAGCAAAACCCACCAAGCAGTGCCCACTCTTAATCAGTGAGACAAAGGCATGAAATAAATTTCTGCCTAGGGAGATCAGGGGTGAGCAAGTAAAACAAGGACTGGACTTTAGTGTTCTGAGAGGGTAGAAAAAAGAGAGTAGATGTTTTGAAAACACATATACACACACATGCACATACACACATGTAGAGAATCACATAGAGACACTAAAAGACAGGTGGATCTCAGTCAGTTCAAGGTCATCCTGGTCTACAGAACAAGTTCCAGGACAGCCAGGGCTATTACACATAGAAACCCTGTCTCGAAAAAAAAGAGTAGGTAAAGTCCTTTTTAATCCAAAATATAACAAGCTTCCTATTATCCATATTTATAATCAGAATGCTCCAGAATATTTTTTCCAAATACTGTGCCTAATAATGAAAAAATGTGAATGTTTGGAAAAGAAAACCTGGCATTCTTAAGAGAATATCTCAAATTTTACTATTAACAAGAATTAAAACTCAGGTAGGTTTTTTCTTAGATGGTACCTTGAGTTCTTTACACCTATCATTTTAGTTATAGAAGAACCTCTTTGAAGCAGACGCTATAATTTACCCTTCTACTAACTAGGAAGGAAACACCTAGCAACAGGTGCACAACTGCAGCTCCACCCTGGTCTCCCTTTTCCTCTGCTGAAGACTCAGTACTTTGCTATGCTGCTTCCGCTATAACTGCTTACATCTCTTAGGTATCCCTAGTGTTCCTGCCCCAAAGTTTTTCCTCCAATAACTTGAAACTATAAAACCATCTCACTTGCCATTTCTTCCAGTAAGAAAGCTTTTCTCTGTAACTCCAGTGTAGCAACCGGGATTCTGTTTTGACTATCTGAATTCTGTATTTGGGGATATCTGCCTCCCTGTCTTTCTTAGGTAAATGAATTTTATCCTTCTGTAGATGAACTTTCCTATCTCCCAGTACCTACACTATACATAGTTATGCATGCAGCTATCATTTTGTCTAACTGGGCATGAGAAACTGGGTGATATTTGAGGTGATCTCTGTGCATAGCTGAAGTGACTATAGTTTGTATCAAGGAACTGCTGAAAGGAATTTCTTATCTGTTTGATTGTCATAGTGGCTTTTCTAACTTCAAGTTAAACTCAGGCACACAACTCAAGGCGAGGCCTGTTCCTTTAATTTTATGTTTGTGTTCGAGTTTTTTGTTTTATTTACCTCTGAGCTATTTCTATACTGAAATCTTGAAGCTCCTGCTCTAGTCATTCTTCCTTACAGACTCCTTTGATTTCTGGTTCTTGGGATATTATTGTTTGAAATATGTCACAGGCTTTAAAGCCATATTCTAAGACAATGTGAGGTTATGACCATTTACTACTCAACCAAACAGCAAAATAAATGAACTTAGAGCAGTCTTCTCAGCTGGTGTCCCAGATCTGCCAGCCCAGGCTCTTATCTATACATTGCAGATGTCTGGAGGTGCATCTGGGATTTGCTCTCATGGGACACCTATTACATCAGCTCCATGACCCTCTATAAATAAATGATTTATTGGACCAATAGACTAGGACAGAGTATCTGGAAATAAAATGACAAAACTATGTCCACTTAATTTTGTCAAAGGAGGCACAAGCACTGAGTGGGAAAAATAGAGCCATTGAACAAATGGTGCTGGCATAACTGGTTGTCTACTTGCAGAAGAATGAAATTAAATTTTTATCTTTGACTTTGTATAGAAATCATTTGCAAATGGATCAAAGACATACGTTTCAAAGCAGAAACACTGAAACTTCTAGTAGAATGAACTGTGAAGTTGGGGATACTCTTCAAGGCATTGGTGTAGACGAGAACTTTCTAAGAAGATTGCTAGCAGCACAAGGACCAGCCCCAAGTATCAAAGGATGAAACCACCTGGAAATGAAAAGTTTCTGCACAATACTGAAACTATCACCAGAGCAAGCAACCCACAGAATGGAAAAAAAAATCTTTACCAGCTACAGTTCCAACAAGGGGCTAATATCCAGAATTTACAAAGAATTGTAGAAATTAAATATCAGGAAGTAAAATCATCAATCAATAATTGGACAAATTAATCTAATTGACAGTTTTCAAAAAGAGAAAAAGAAAAAAGAAAAAAACACAGATTACCATATATTTTAATAGTATTCAATATTCATAGTCATCAAAGAAAAGCAAATGAAAACTTCTTTGAGAGACTACCCCATCCCAGTCAGAATGGTGGCCATCAACAAATGGCAGAGAGGATCTGAGGAAAGAGAAGCACTTGTTCACTGTTGGCATGGGTACAAATTAATATAACCATTATAGGAATCAGATTGGAGAGTTCTCAAAATTAAAATAAGACACAGATATTTCACTCCTGGGCATGTACACAGAGAACTTCACACCCTACCACAGAGGTATCTGCACAGAGGTAACCATGTTTATTGTGTGATATTCACTATGGAAAGGAAATGGAACCAAACTCGTTGTCCATCATATGGTGAATGAGTAATGAAAATGTGGTACACACAAGGACACGTGCTCAACTATGTTCATAGCAGCATTGTTTGTCATAGCCAGAACCTGTAAACAACCTAATTGTCCCTCAACTGAAGAATGGGTAAGGAAATGTGGTACATTTACAGAATGGAGTACTACACAGCAGAAAAAAATAATGACATCTTGAAATTTGAAGGCAAATGGATGGATCTAGAAAACACCACATTGAGTGAGGTAACCCAGACTAAGAAAGACAAATATCATATATTTTCATTCACAAGTGGTTTTTAGACATAAAGTAAAGAAAACCAGCCTATAAATCACAATCCCTGAGAACCTGGACAACAATGAGGACCCTAAGAGAGACATACATGGATCTAATCTACATAGGAAGTAGAAAATGACAAGATCTTCTGAGTAAATTGGGAGCATGAAGACCATGGGTGAGGTTGAAGGGGAGTGGAAAGGAAGGGAGGGGAGAAGAGAAAAATATATAGTTCAATAAAATCAATAAAAAAGAAAAAATCTGAAATATTGAAAGAGTATAAAAGAGGCAGCTGAAGTTGGCACACACCTATAATCTCTACACTCAGCAGACCAAAGCAGGAAGGTCATGAGTACAAGGCCAACCTGGGTGCAGAGTGAGACCCTCTCCAGAGGGGGGGTAGGAAGGAAGGAAGGGAAGCAGAGGGAGAGCAAGAGGGAAAGAGAATAAAAGGGCAAAACAACAAAAGACAAGAGAATAAAAATGATAAATGATGCATCTCATCATTAATACCAACATGCTCAAAAACAGGTTATAAAACTAAACTTATTTAAAATAGTTGTCACTTTATAGTATTTTAAGATATCAGCAAATCAGTATATATCATGATTATGCAGTATTTACTTTGGATTTTACAAGAAAAATCACCAAAACTTGGATGAGGGTATGGTTCAGCCAATGCTTTCACATTAAAAAAATAAATAAAAAGAATATGTGGTACATATGTAAAATGGAATATTACTCAACTCTGAAGAAAGAGGAAGCCACATAATTCATAGGAAAACTATGAACTTAGGATCTATATTAAGTGAGGTCACACAGTCTCAGAAAGAATAAGACCCCTTATTCTCCCTCATATATGGATCCTGCTCTATAGTGTGTGTGTGTGTGTGTGTGTTTGTGTATGACAGAGAGAGAAAGAGAGATGTTGCATACATTTAAACAAATGCACATGTAGGTGTACTATGACATAAAGAAAGGAGAACAAGAAAGGATAAATATTAGGTGACAAGGAAGCACCTAATTTTTGAATAATAATGAATAAGCACATATGTTATGGAAGAAGCTATAAAGCTAATTGTTTTTCTTGTTTTAGTTCTGTCATGGATTTTTCATTTTTAGGTAGTGGATAAGTGCATAAAATATCTTTTATAGTGCAAGTGTAAAATCTGAGATGATGATCCCCTTCAGAATGTTCTAACTGTACAGAAGTTCATTGAAGTTGATAGAGTCTGGATCTGGTTAATTTTCATGTATGATTTTTATTTGTAAATTTTTTATAATAAAATTTTTGAATATTTAAAAAGCAATATCCCAAACTTAAATGTCTATAGGCAATTAAGCGTTTCTAGGAAAGATGGGCTCAGGAGACCTCATTCATCTTTGAGATCTGTAGACAGGTGGCAGGCACTGGGGAAGGAAGAGATATTTTATTCAAAGATATAGCCACTTGTAAGTTGCCCATGTGCCTTTAAATAAATCCTCACCCTTGCTTCTGTGAGCAACTTTAATTCAGGCCATCGGGCTGTTTAAAATAAAGAGTAAGGAGATTAATGGGAATAAAAGGTCTCAAAAGAGAGTATCAGGTGCGGGTGAATAGGATAAAAGTACATTGTATACATGGATGAAATGTCATAACGAAGCTCATTATTATGTATTATTAATGTACTTAGAAAACAAAGTATTCCAACATGATTACTGAAATTTGCTATGATGGAATTTGCTACAACAATTTTCTCTCTTTGTCCTTTTAATTTATATATAAACATCATCGTCTTCATGGTGCTTCATAGTTCTCAGTGACTTTTCTTTTCACAGCATAAACTCTTACAGTCTTGATAAAAGCATTAGGAAGCCATGGTGAAAGCCCAAAGAGTGCCCATCAAATAGACTATAAGAAATAGAGTAAGCAGTACAAGAGGGATGTAGTTCTGAGATGTCTGGGGAGAGATGGCAAATCAAGTGTGCCTCACTGTTTGCCAACAGCTCTGTGAATTACTGTAAAAGCATTGCTTGTTTGTAAAGTGGTTGCAGTATTTGATCCTCGTGTATCACTTCTTATTTTTTGAATGATAGAACCAATCTGAAGGAAAGTCCAGTAGTTTGGCTTGGAATTAGAGTTAGAATATTTGATTAAACAAAGTCCACTATTTTAATTATATTTCCAGACCTATGTGAATGTCATTTTAATTCCCACTGCTTACCTTTCACATATGTAACCATCCAGTTGTAACCTGTCCTTGGTTCCTCCTGAGACCTGGAAACTAAGGAGTTAACCTGCAACCCACCATGTTCTTCATAAGTGTGCTGGCAGGTTCCCCCAGGAGACTTCCCTGTGCTCCCAGTGGCCTGTACTCCAGAACAAACAGGAGAGACTGATCCAGATAAGGCCAAGGACAAAGCAGAGGCTCTCGCTCTCACCCTTCAGAGAAGGGAGCTTCTAGTTCTGGTAAGGACAAGGAGCCAGTTGTTCCATTGGAAACTAAAAATTAAGGCTTTGTTTAGCACCTTATATCTGAATAAATAATTATGGAAGGAAGAGGAAGCAACTTTGGCATGTGCCTGGGAGGAGATATTTGTGAGAATAAGTGTATTGTGTGATCTGTGAGTTTATACAGGTGTGCACATCTGTTTGTGTGTATTGGTGTGCATGTATGAGTGTGTGTGTGTATGTATGTATGTATGTATGTATATGTGTTGGATGGTCTGATGGTTAAGTAGCAAGGTTAATTACCAGGCTATTTAGCAATATTATCACACTCATAACATCTCATTTACTTGATAAAATTTTAAATAAAAGTAACCCTTATTGTCAATGAAAACAACAGCATCTCATCAGTCAAATATGTGATGTCATAAAAAAATGCTAGCCATTTTTTTCTTGGAATATTTGCGAAACTAGCTGCTATTGCTGGTTATCTGCATTGTGTTAAAGACCATAACAGACTGCTAAAGTATCTCTGAGTAGAAATTCTTATGTACACTATTCAAGGTACAGGAAATACATTGGGTGTCTTAAATTTATAGAGTTAAGTTGCTTGGCTGAGCTTTATGTCCAGATATTCATGCAAATCATCTGAGCTCTTGTTTCTTAACTAAACTATAGACATTCTAAGTGCTCTGGGAAATGCTTATGTACTACCCTTCTCAAACCATTCGTCTTCCTGGGAACCTACAACATCCATTATCCTAATCTTCTTCCAACTTAGTTTCTAATGCAGGACACTCTCAAAAATCTTGCAGCTCCTAAGGTTCTGTGAGATTCAAATTTGTATTTTGTGCATTTTTCCATCTTGGTGATCTCATATTATATCAATGCCTCTGAATCTAGTGTTTGGGGACTGTAAAATTATTCTATAGCAGTCCTGAAGTATAAGGATATATTAAATGAAGGTTAACTAACATGTCCTTGTTGCTCTGGACTTTCCTTGGTTCTTCCTCACTGTGTGTATATGTGTGTGTGTGTGTGTATGAAACTAGTATGTAAACAATGTTAATGTTATAAATTTAGATGAGTCTTTGATTCTTCACAATATCTATAACATAAAAATCTACATAGATTTGATAAAATTTACTGATATAAAATGACGTTCAGATCAGTCAGATAGAATAAATGAATTAATACCAATCAGAGTTGTGGCAAATATGCTTGAACAACCTTTGTTATTATCATTCTTATAAAATTCCTAATGTATATTATGTGCATAATGAAAACTTACTTCTTAAAAGTAAGACACTAATTACTTAAACTTGCTTTCTGGCAGTTATTGCTTTCCAAACTATTTTCAGTGATTAATGAGCATTTTAGTAGACTATTGTTTCAGACTTTCTTCTGTGAAATTCAGGGATTTGTTGTAAAGCTAACATGAAAATTGAGATTGTGTGGGGAAAGCAATGCAAAGGATTCTGGACATTTTTTAACTGATATAACAAAACAGTTGAATTGCCAGCAATTTAGAAAAGTTGTGACTTTGTTGCATTGGAGGATATAAACATGAAGGACTTGCAGTAACTTTGGGTGAATGCTCTAGCTGCATATGCCAAATACGCAAATGCTTCAATGCAACGTATAGGACTCATTTCTGTAAAACTGAATATCACCTAAAAGAATAATTGCTTTTTTTCTCACATGGTTTCAGATATAGCTAACAAGCTTCTAGTCCCCCACATCCACATGTCTGTTCTTAACAACTCCGAGGTCAAGCATTTTCTTCTAATTGGGATCCCAGGACTGGAATATGCTCATACATGGATCTCCATCCCCATCTTCCTCATGTACCTCACTGCCATCACGGGTAACTGCATTATCATTTTTGTCATCAAGACAGAGCCCTCCCTTCATGAGCCCATGTATTATTTCCTTACCATGTTGGCTGTCTCTGATATGGGCTTGTCCTTTTCTTCCCTTCCTACCATGTTCAGGATCTTCTTTCTCAATGCTATGGGAATCTCATCCAATGCCTGCTTTGCTCAAGAGTTCTTTATCCATGGGTTCACTGTCATGGAATCCTCTGTGCTTCTAATTATGTCTTTGGACTGCTTTCTTGCCATTCACAATCCCTTAAGGTACAGTTCTGTCCTCACCGGCAGTAGAGTTGCTAAGATGGGACTAATGTTAGCCTTCAGGAGCACAGTTTTAGTGCTTCCATTTCCTTTCACTCTAAGGAGATTGAAATACTGTCAGAAGAATCTCCTCTCTCATTCATACTGCCTTCATCAGGATGTCATGAAACTGGCCTGCTCTGATAACAAGGTCAATTTCATCTATGGCTTCTTTGTGGCTCTCTGTACCATGCTGGACTTTGCTTTGATTGTTATATCTTACCTGCTGATCTTGAAGACGGTACTCAGCATTGCATCTCTGGCAGAAAGGCTCAAGGCCCTAAATACCTGCGTCTCCCACATCTGTGCTGTGCTCATCTTCTATGTGCCCATCATCACTCTGGCTGCCATCCATCGCTTTGTCAAGCACAAAAGCCCCCTAATTGTAATCCTTATTGCAGATATATTCTTGTTGGTGCCACCCCTGATGAACCCCATTGTGTACTGCATAAAGACTCGGCAAATCAGGGAGAAGATCTTGGGGAAGTTGGTTAATTTATGTATGAGATAGAACTTGATGATATAAGTAATACATTATCTGCCAGTAGGTACTTACTGGTACCTGATGTGCTCAATGTCATAGTAGTTATTAACTAGTGAGGGACTGGAGCAGGACACCGAAGTTCTGTGAAGTACAGAATGTGGAGTTGTTAACATTCTGAATAGGGGGAGAGGAAACCATGGAGAGATACAGTATGATTTAGATAGGCTTAACTAACATTTGAAAAGGAGTTTAAATATAAACATTTATGTGATTGAACTGTTAATCAGTCTTTAAAGAATTTATAAGATTTGAGTAGACATGTTATCATTCAATTAATATTTATAAAATATTTCTGTAATACATAATATTTGTACCATAAAGGAAAACAAATTAGCAGAGCACATAGTAGTAATTTGGCAAACATTGAGTGAGAGTTTTGGGTGAAATAGCAGATGGGAGTTTAGGAATATCTAAAAAGGGTTGAACCTAGATACATTTGAAAGTCTTTTGGGCTGAAGGACAGCAACATGTCTGAACCATGTTCAAGATAAATTGAATCTGGGAGAGACAAGGGGATTATTCAACACTCCTGCTATGAAATATTAGTTCTAGGATGGTAGAGAGAGCAGAAGGATGTAGTTTTTGCTGTTGTTATTTTATTCTCATTTTTGTTGTTATAAAATAAACATGTAACTTATATAAAATTGACTCATTCCAGAAAATGCCTAAGAAATCATTTTTAACCCTGTGGTGTTACTGTTTAGTCTTTTATGTCACAGTATTTGTGCCTTTCACATAAAATGTAGTTCTTAAACTTAGCTTTCTACAGGTCACAGAATTTGGTACCAATATACTCCTTCATCAAAATTTATTTATTAACGTTTTTCATGAAAATAAGAACT
>PVIU01022937.1:0-26863 GCA_004026605.1 Ondatra zibethicus | reverse complement strand
CATCTGTTTGGACCATGAACGGAAAAGCTCAAGTTCAGTGGATGTGGGACCCAGCCAGGACAAGCTCAATAGAGGCCTGAGTCTCAGTAGTTGACCACTAAGGCAACACCTGGCGCTGATAAAGACAACAAACTGAGACTACCCAGGCACCACCCAGGAACCCACCATCTAAAGGAAATTCCTAACGTTCCAACTGTTGTAGATAGGGTCAACTGCCAGCACACACCCACTGCTTTTCACCAGGACACCTCTAGACAAATGTCAGCCAGTCAGGGGTCCTGAACCTTAGAAATCCCTCACCTCCACCTTTGCTACTATAATAGCCCAACCCTAACTGAGCTCTGGGCTCTCTGATCACTCCAATACGTTGGACACACGGAGATTTGGAGTTTGCAAACTTGTGTAAGAATAAAGGCTCTTTGCTTTTACATACAGGACTCAGTCTCCTAGTTGGTTTTGGGGGAACTCTGTGATCTGGGCATAACAGTGAACAGAAGCAGGTTCTCAGGGTGAACCAGGAAGTTGGATAAGGATCATGGGGGCCCTTTAGAAACTTCAGTAGTAGGAGCAGTATGTGGGAAAGTGGATCCAACCTTTCGGAGAAGGGACAGGGTACAGCAGGCAGTACGACGGGGAGCTGTGGACCAGCCTTTGTGAGCAGAGCTGTGAAGTGGAATGGAAACAGGAAAAGTGGAGTTCTCACTTGTCCATCCAGCTCCTCCCCTCTCTTGCTCTCCCCTCCCCTCTTTTTCCCTTCTTCTCCTCTCCCCTCCTTTCTCCTCTTCTCCCCTTCCCGCTCTTTTCTCAAAGCCATCTTTAGAGCCCATGCTTTTGCTTTCTCTCTTTACCAAGAATTAAGTACAAAGATCTTATTAGCAGGAGAAGGATTTTCTCAGTGGTAGAATATAGAGCAGGGGTGGGGGCAGACACTGAACTGGAAATACTCACCCCCTCCTCCCCTGCATATGGATCCCAGTTAGAGTCATCTAAAACCAGGGAGACGACTTGAAGGCTTTGTGGAAAGACTTCTTGCTGTCTAGACGGCAAGCCAAGTAACGACTAGCAGGAGCAGAAGCAACTAACTCGAACCATCAAGATGGCTCTGCCAGTAACACACCTGCTGCCAAGCCTGGCAGCCTGAGCTGGGTCCCCTCAGACCCCCATGGCAGGAGGGAGAGCTCTGGCTTCTCTGGGTTGTCTTCCGACTCCCACACATGTGCTTTGGCACACACATGTGAACATAGAACGCCCCTGTAGTAAGTAAAATAAATGTAATTTTAAAACGTTTTAAAGATGTAGCTTGAATGTTAATGTGTGTATGTGAATGTATCTGTATATAGGCATATACACATGAATACCAGTGCCCAACAGAGGCCAGAGCTGTCAGATCCCCCGCCCCCAGGAGCTGGAGCTACAGCCAGGTTGTCAGCTGCCTGACGTGGATGCTGGGACTGAACTGAGGTCCAAACTCTTAAGCACTGAGCCATCTCTCTGACAGTAACAAAAGAAAGTCTTTAAATAAGCAATGAGTTCATTTGTCAAAGTCATGAGTTTGGGTAGGAGAAGGTGTTGATAAAGGCTGATGAAGGAGATCTCAAAGAAGATAGAGTGCAACTTTGCATGTCCTCTGGATTGTTCATGGCAGTCATATCCATATTCAAAGGGAAGAGACCAAACCACAGTAGAATCACTCTGCAGACAGTGCAGTGAGCCCTAGGCCACAACAGTGACTAACAGTGTTTCCTATGTTAATTGTTTTAGGATATGTTTACTTGCTACATGCAGTGACTCAACTAAGTCAAGAAGGGCAAGGGTGCCAGAATCCAGACAACCCTATGATGTAAGGAACCTCTGTTTAACAAGGCTGCTTGTTCATCCTGGCTGCCCAGAACCAAAATAATCACACAGAAGTTATATTATTTAAATCACTGCTTGGCCCATTAGTTCTAGCTTTTTATTGGCAAGCTCTTACATATTAATTTAACCTATTTCTATTAATCTGTGTATTGCCACGTGGCAGTGGCTACCAGCAAAGTTTTAGTGTCTGTCTCCAGCAGCGGCTACATGGCTTCTCCCTGACTCTGCCTTCTTTCTCCCAGCATTCAGTTTAGTTTTCCCCACCTACCTCTATTCCCTGTGCAGGTCCAAGACAGTTTTCTTTATTAACCAGTGGTATTCACAGCATAGAGAGGGGAATTCCCACATCAAACCTCCCCCATACGAGGCATGAACAGCTGCCCAGGAAAGAACGGTGCAGTTTCCATGTATCCCACTTCAAGCTGCCGATGCAGTAACCCATGGGTAAGTTAGTGTCTATAAATGACTGCCTTACTGTCTCCTGAGCCTGTCATAATGCTGGACACTAGAAAGACTCAATTAGCATGTGTGGAATGTACTCTTGAAATCTATTAAGTAAACTGTATAGGAGATCAGTGGTTTGAACTGAGCTCCAACCCTGAGCTGGACAGAGTAAATCAACCTGTCCTAACCTGTCTAGCATGTGCAAGGCCGTAGGTGCTATCCTCATCACATCAAAGTCAGACAAACACAAACAAAACAAGAATGGATGGAGTCTTAAGCTGGACCCACATCTCCAGTACACACACACACACACACACACACACACACACACTAAAACATCCATCTGATTGTCCAGGAAAAGAGCAAACTGACAGCTAAAAGACAAATCCTCCATCAGCTTGGTTTTGCAGTCTCCTCTCCTTTAATCTTATAAGAAAAATGACTTTGGAGTCTAAGTTTTGTCCTCTGTTTCTACTCTCCTCGTTCCTGTTCTGAGTGTGAGTCCAGGCTCCGCTGCCTGGCTCACTGGAGAGTTCCCCTGTATACAGAAGGACGTGGTGCCCATTCTAGACCTGTCAGGAGAGGCCACTTAAGATCTTTAAAGATAGAGGCTGGAGAGATGACTCAGTGGTTGAGAGGGCTCAGAGGACTCGAACTCAGTTCCCAGTACCCCCATCTGGTGGCTTACAACTTGTCTAACTCCCTAACTACTTAACTCTAGCTGTAGAGGATCTGAGTGAGCCCTCTTCTGGCCTCCTCTGGTACCTGCACTTATGATCACACGCTGTCCCCCCCCACACACAGGCGCACACATACTAAATCTTTATCTTGTTGTTTGTTAGTTTGTTTTTTCCTGAAACAGGGTTTCTTTGGGTAGGACTTGCTACACTCACCCTGTAGACCAGGCTGGCCTTGAACTCATGAGATCTACCTGCCTCTGCCTCCTGAGTGCTGGGATTAAAGGTGTGCACCACCATGCTCGGCTTTATAAAAGACATTTAAACTCAATTTGCTCCATTTTGTCTTTGGTAACTCATAATACCTATTCTATTATATTATACTACAATCTCTAAGCTGCTGAGGCAAAGCCATTTGAGCTGACATCTTGTGAGTGTTGACCATTTCACTCACAGGTAGGAGAGCCCACACACACACACACAAAAGGGACCTATCTTAGGGACAGAAAAGCCCAACCAACTGGTTTCACAAGAACACTAGAGACACAGAGGAAAGTTGTTTCGTAAGTACAACAAATGGATGAAAAATAAAATGAACAGAACTATCCATTTCTTCATGAGCCTCCTCGCGTGCTCACAAGTAGATTGGGATTTATTAGTTGGCTTGCTCCATCTGACGCTGGCTAGTCTCACAGTGGTCGTATGCAGTCTGGGGAGGTTGTTCAGTCCATAAAACTGAATGCTTCAGAACAAACAGGGAAATAATGCATCTCTAATATGACAAGGAAAACCTGGGAACTCCCAAGGGTTACTGCGGTGAGTCTATGCTGCAAGGCTCGGGAAACTTAAGGAGGATGTTTGTGGGTGATCGCAGCCCTAGAAACTGCCCACTCAGGAAGAGCTGAGCACAGGGGCACATGTGTGAGCTGTCCCCTTCTTCCTCTTTTTGTTTCACAGGGTCCCCAGTCTTTGGAAGACCCCCATCCAGACATTCAGATCACTAAGCCACACACCCTACTAGACACAAGTGGAAATATTTATCAATTTTCTGGGCATTTCAATCCAATCAGTTGGACAGCTAAGATTAGTTATCATAGCACCAGACAGTGAGGCCCAGCTGATGAACGATGAACTAGCTTCATTTTTTTAGAACTTTTTTAGTGATTTCAGTGTGTGGGAGGGGATTTCATGGAAGTTTTGTTTATTTTTGAGTTGTGGTCTCATTATGTAGCCCAGGCTGGGTTTGAACCCGCAGTAATCCTCCCTCGGTCTCTGGAATGCTGGGATTGCTGGAGTGCATCACCATATCCATTTTGCCCCAGAGTCGGTTTGCTGAAGAGGGTGAGAAGGCCAGGAGAAAGGGGAAGTCCTTTAAAAGGGGCCACTCAGGAGACGATGTTTCCTAGAGAAAAAAGGGCCACAATCTGTCGTTCATACTGAGAACTAATCTAGCCTGCTCAGGCTTGTTTTAATTGACAGCTGAATCTGAAAGTAAATTGATAGAAGACCCAGACATGTGGTGACACCCTTTATTATATTCATACCCATGGCCAGTTCATAGTGGAAGGCCTGCTAATTCAGCAGCTCTCGCAACCCTGAGTTTCCTGGTACCCACACTCACCCCAGTGAAGGCACTCGGAAAAGCACTAACCCTTCACCCAACCCAAGCATCCATACGCAGTGCTTTGGGTCAAACCCAGCGAAGGCTATAAACTGTCCTACAAATGGGAGTCAGTTGCTACTGGAGGCCGAGATTAGGAGGTTGAGAAGCCCTGATCACATGGGGCAGCCTAAAGCAAGCCCTCCTCCATCCTGGGAGGACCCAAGTGGGTCTTCAGCTCTCTGCTCATAGACCCATGGATGCCTGCTGTCCTGAAAAAGAACACAAAGGGCCAGGCCTGTCCCTATATCATCTCATCCTTGGCAGGACCACTGGAGAGGCAGACTATCTGTGGTAGCCGGAGTCAAGCCTTTTGGATGTCTTAAGAGACATTTTAGTGCATCTTTGAAAAGCCAGCCCTGTATCTTAAAGGAAAGTCACCCACATCTTTCTTCTTGTGCCTGAGAAAGTAGCTTTTAAATATATCAGCTGGCCTCTCCTTTGTCACTCTTCCTTGATCAGCAGTTAGATCCATCAGGGAGGTCAGAACTACCAATGTCTTTTCTATGGGATTGTGGACTCCATCTTGGGCATGTGTCTCCTACCCTTCAATACCTCCTGGAGAAAACCAGCCTCGCATGCAGGGGGTCTTGGAGATTCTGGTTCAAATCTGGCTTCTGGTGTAGGTTGTAGCTACCGGAGGAATACATATTGCTATATCCAGCATAGACTACAGGATAAAACTGACCAGAAGTAATATCTAGTAATCCTTCTATCCACAGCTGGTCTTAACCTTTGCTTGTTTCAGCCAAGAGTTTTGCTGCCTTAGACTCAGCATAATCCTCATGTGTTGAAAGCCTGAGTGTAAATGGATTTTTCTTTGGATTGGCAGCTCACAAAAAACAACATGGAGACTGATTATTAATTATGAAAGCTTGGCCTATAGCTTAGGCTTGTCCCACCAGCTCTTATAACTTAAATTAACCCATTTCTATTCATTTACATGTTGACACATGACTCGTGGCTTTTACCTCTCTTCTTGTATGTCTTGCTCTCTTTCTCTGCTCCCGGCTAGCCACTGGCTTTCTTCTTCCCAGAGCTTTCTATCTCCAGAAGTCCCACCTGTACCTCCTGCCTAGCTATTGGCCATTCAGCTCTTTATTTAACCAATCACAGTGACACATCTTCACACAGTGTAAAGGAACATTCCACAACACCTGTCAGCTTTGCTGTAGAGATGGCACAGTTACCACCTTTTTTCTATATAAAAGACCATAGGGCCTGTCCTTGTGGGTGGCAGAGCATACCTTCTGTGCTGGTTAATTCTTGTCAACTTGACATAAGCTAGGGTCATCTGGGAAAGGGGAACTGTACTTGAAGAATTGTCTCCACCAGACAATACTGGACAAGCCTGTGGGGCACCCTCTTAGCTAATGATTGATGTAGGTGGGTCCAGACCACTCCAGGTAGTGCAGTCCTTGGGCAGGCAGTCCTGGGAGGTGCGAGAAAGCAGGCTGCATAAGCCACGGAGAACAATCCAGTAGGCAGGATTCCTCTATGTTCTCTGCAGCAGTTCCTTTCTCCAGGTTCCTTGAATTCCTGCCCTGACTTCCCTTCATGATGGACTACAAGATGTAAGCAGAAATAAACTTTCCTCCTCAAATTGCTTTTGGTTATGGTTCTTATCACAGCAATAGGAGCCAAACTTCAACACTGGCATCTCCAACCTCTGTTTACTGAGCAGCTGGGTGGCTCTTGGCTGTCTGGGGGGCACAAGTAAGCTTTAGATAGCGGAAAATTAGGCAGCAATGTTTCCAGACAAAGGGCACCATGTCAAGCAGTGCACAGCTGGCAGTACAAAACAGCGTCCCCAGACCTTCTTCAACAGGCACCGCTCTCACTTATGAGTGCTGTCTGTTCCGTCGGAATTTTAGGTGCTGCACTGCCCTGTTCTGCCCTAAGTTTAGTGAACAAAAGGAGATTTCCTTGGCTTCCCTGGATCCTCTTCTTTAGCTTACCCTCTTTCATCAGCGGAGACTGGGCTTCAGGAGTCCTGGCAGAGACTCAGTGTTTCCAAAAGTGAAAGGAAAATTGTGGACTGAAATTCTGCATGAATAACCATGGGTTTCTCCTCATTCCGGTTTACTCTCCATCTCTAACACTGTTTCCTCTAAGTGGGGGTACTAAGGGAGGATTTTCGGGTAAATGACCATAACCAAATTAGAATGTTCTAGCTAAAAATAACTAACTTTTAAAACCATCTGAGGCACTAGAGAGATGTCTCAGTGGTTAAGAGCTTTTTCTGTTGTTCCAGAAAACTGAGGTTCCTAGCACCCACATCAGATGCTCATAGTTGCCCGTTTGTAACTCCATCTCCATGGAGGCCTTTTCATAGCCTCCATGGGAATGTGGAATACATTCAGACAAACACACACATACACATAAAATAAAAATATTTTTATCTACTTGGTGTGCCTATATATTCTTTGCTTTAGGAATTATGGGTCACCTGGGGTGGGGAGACTGGGGACAGCTAATTTGCACAGACACACACACACACGCACACACGAGAGAGAGAGAGAGAGAGAGAGAGAGAGAGAGAGAGAGAGAGAGAAAGAGAGAGCGCTGAGGGGAAACACGTACCATGGTTCATGTGTGGTGGTCAGAGGACAACTTTTTGGAAGCAAGTTCTTTCCTTCTGCCTTGCTTGAGACAGGGTCGCTCTTGTTCCTGTCAGTGGACTTCATCCTCTAGCTTAGCTTGTCCATAAGCTTCCGGGTTCAGGGTCCCAGGAAATGGTAGCTTTTGTGCTGTTGAGATTATAATAAGTTTTGAGTAAACTCTAAATTTGGAGAAGCTTTGTAGAGAGTGGGAAGCTTTGCCAAGAGCTGCAAAGTTCTATAACCTCTCCAAGCAACCCTCTCTGTAACATGAGACAGTCACACCATGGCTAGCAAGTCTGATCCTTGCTCTAATTTCACATCGCTGCTGGTATGGAAATAGCATCATTGTGTATGCTCTTTAAAGAGCCCTGGGTATTCTCTGAGGCTTCAGAAAATTTTAAAGAAATATCAACGTTGGTCTCAGTTCTTGTACTGGGATATATCAGTATTGTGGCAGTTGAAGAAATGCAGGGTGGGGATCTGCTTCTCCTGTCCCTTGCCATTATTAGCTGTCTAGAACCTCATAGTAGAAGGCTGGCTACTCATAGGCCTGGGTCATGGACAGAGGGCAAAGCCCTGGCCTAAGAAGGGAGCTAAGCAGTTGAGAAAGTCAAAGGTGCAAGGAGAAGAAGATTCCCCAATGGCATCATTATCAGAGGCAGCCTCCACACTTAGTGAAGAACACATCTCCTTGAGGATCTTCAAACATCCACTTAAAGCACCTCTCCTCAAACATCAGTTAGAAACAGGCTTCTAATGGGCTGTGTGTATTTGTAACTCTTCCTCTGTTTTCTTTTTGAGATTCTAGAAACTGAGCCCAAGGGGCATCTCAACAGGCAAAGGTGCCTGCCACCAAGCCTGATGATAGGAGTTTAGTATCTGGAACCTACATAGTAGAAGGAGAGAACCTATTCCCACCAATTCTCCTCTGATCTCAAAGACAGTAAGGCCTCATCACCCATGGATGGGCATGTGTGTATACACACACATAATTAGTGAAAAGTAATACATTTCTTTTCTTAAAGCCATATTTGTCTCACTTCATCCACAAGTGATGGAAGGGCCAAGAAAGATGAGACCTTTGTTTATAAAGACATTGCTAGAATTCAAATATGATTTGTCCCCACCAAAATTTACCTGGCTTTAATTCTCCAAGGCATAGGATCAGGGGTCTCTGGGAAGTCATTCAGTCGTGAAGGCACTTCCCTCATGAATGAACGGATGTTTTAATAAAGAGACTAGCTTCTTCTAGGAATAGGTTGGGTGTTGCAGACCTAGATCAGTTCTCACAAATATGGGTGGTTAGTGAATCTTGGTTTGTCTCATATTTGCATTGCTTGTACCTACTTCCTTTTTTCTGTTTCCTCTCGTGATATAATGTATCATGAGAACTTTACCAGAACCTTAGACAATAATGGCTGCCTAACCCTGGATAAACCTGTTTTCCTTACAGCGTACCTAACCTCAGACATTTTGTTACAACATCATAAAGTACCAGAAACCTAAAATAGATGCTAATCCATACGTGAGCATTCTGTGCTCATGGCTGAATTACCTCTCAAGGACTGTATGCCTTTAGACCATTACATTAGGGGTTAGGTTTCAGTACAGGAATTCTGGGGTACCACAAACATTCTAGCTATAGCACAACGAAATGAAAATTCCCCTTTGTCCCCACCCCAACTCTAGCCTCCAGTAACTGTTGTTCTACTACATATACATACATGTAAGACACATATGTATTCTATACATCCTCTATAATTGTAAATTTTCCTGGGGAGACATTAGCAAATGCCATTTGCCTCAGGCATTAGATAAAACTAATGATTTAATCATTAGATAAAATTAATGCTGCTGCCCAAATCTACCTTAGTGAACCAATGAGTTTTTTTGAAGGTTACTTATGGAGTATAACACCTTGGATTACTTCCAGGAGTGTGGGTAACCCCAAGCATTTGCATCAACACAAGATTCCAGCTCATCATGAAGGACAACCTCGTGGAAACTGCATCATGGAGTCCTGCCTTCAGTGAATTTTTTGTTTTCTTTTGTTTGTTCAGACAGGGCTTCTTTGTGTAGCCTTGCTGTCTTGGGACTCACTCTGTAGTCCAGGCGGGCCTTGGACTCAGGGATCTGCCTGCTTCTGCCTCGTGAGTGCTGGGATTAAAGGCATGCACCACCATCACCCAGTGACCCACAGTTAAACTTCTAACTCAGTCTTACATCTCGTCTACCCTCAGTTTTTGATGGTAGAGTCGAACATGGCTGCGAAGGCAAGGTAGATGGAGCAGTGTGGTCTGTGTTGGTGGGAGCTTGGAGTGGGGCTTGGGCACAGCTTGGCAGAACTGGAAGCACAGAGCTCAGGTCACCACCATATACCCTCAAGGTCCATCCCACTGACGCTCTCCCACTAGCTATGTCACAGTCCCAAAAGGTTGACTTAGTATCCTTATTCAAGGACCAGAGGATACTAGAAACCATCCTCTTCTGCTTTTCTGTCTTTGCCTAAAGAAAATATATTATTAAAGATGCCATCTTGAAAACAAAGATGGGGCCTCACCAGACACTGAACCTGCCATCTTGGACTTGGAGCTTCTTCTGTTACTGTACAAACTTCCTACTGGGGTATTTATGAGGCTGTGGGAGAAGACTAAGGGATTTCTCTTCTCTACACCCCAGTGGCTGACAGGTGGGCTAGGCTTAACCTGAAAGGCCCTGCCTCCTGTTTCCATGGCTATTCTAGACAGTGGCTGGTTTGGGAATAGGAAAGGGACATTAGTACTGAGGAGAAGACTTCTGGGGGAGCCTCTGCTGAAGTCACATTTGTTTTTCATGTTCCCTTAGCTGCTGGAGATCATTAGAAAGGCTCCTAGTACCAAAGAAGAGCTTTCACTGGCTCTAAGATGGTTGAGTTTTATGGTGTCCCAGGTTCTGTGCTTTGCTACTGCTCACTGCTTGGCTTAAGCTACAGCCTATGGCAGAGAGGAAAGAAGCAGAAAGTTGTGTTTCCTGGCTCTCCATCATCTACACCAGCCCACTCATGGATCCCAGACATCCCTCACCCCATGTTTTCTTCTCTATCTCTACTTTGCCTCCTTGACCTGTCTTGAAGATAGACTTCCTGTAAGTAGGGTAGTGCCTCATTACAGGAACAGTGGGTGGTGCCTCACTGCAGGAACAGTGAATATCCTGTAATTTGTGGAATTTCTTGTACAATAAAATTTGTGAATATGCAACTATCCCTGCTGAAAGGTCAGTAGGTTTTGCACACTGGCTGACTTTAGGTGAGGCCAGGAGTTCTCCCAGTGTATGCCCAATGTCTTCGTTGGAAAATTCCTTGAGCTACAAAGAGAACAGACTGGCTCCCACAGCACAGTTGACAGGAATGGGATGCATAGCCAGGTTGCTCTTTTTGTTTACTTGTTAGGAGAGTACCACCCACCAATGTAGGCATGGCTGACATTTCTTGAAAAGAAAAACGTTATCATCAAGACCTAGGTCAGCTTTGAAAGGCCAGGGCTGAAGTGAGTAGCTGCTCATGGGGCTAACTTCAGCCTGTATCAAGGGAAGGGTGTGTAACGAGACTGTCAAAAGTCCTGGCCTCTGCTGTCCCCACTGTGGCATCCTGTCATGTTCATGGACTGGAAAAGGAAGCCCGGCTATCTGTGACACTCTGGAGCCAAGAAAACTCTCGTTTCCACAGTCTGTCTTCCTGACAGGACACGATAGCTGCCTGGAAACTGATTGGAATGTTTCAGTGTAGGGACAATGGAAAACCTTAAAAATTTCAAAATTTGAAGTTCTAAATGAAGGACCCACAAATGCCGTGAAACAAGCAAAGGCTTGGTGTAGGGGAATGTGGCACAGTAGTGGTGTTGGGATATCCTGACTTATCAGGAAGCCAGGCTAGTCCTAGAGCCACAATAGCACAGCTCTGGACAAGTAGAGGTGCAATAGAACAGCTCTGGAGGCTGGAGCTGCAATGGGACAGCTCAACCCTGGAGGAAAGGTGTCCTGACTATCAGGAAGCCAGGCTACCTGAAGCTGGGGTGGGGGATGGTGTCCCAGCAGGATATAGGAAACCTGCTCTTCTCCTGAGAGTCGCTACAGCTGAGTTGTGCTCTGTTCCCATATGGGAGAGTCCCAGCAGAGCTATCTGCTTCTTCTCTGGCCCAAGATGTTTCTTCTGTTAACACTCTGCTAAAGGGAAGCCCCTGCAGAACTGTAGCAATCTCCTCTGGCTCTGGAGAAAAGTGTGTTTCTTTGACACTAGTTTCAGAGCCAGGACACAAGTCTTTAGTCCTGGGTTCAGGGATAAAGATGTTTCTCTCCCTGGCCCAGGTCTCAAATACAGGGTGTGTTTCCTTCTCTGACTCTGGGTTCAGAGTCAGGGTGTTCAGTGATTGGTTGGTTTCCTGCTCCAGTTGTCCCTTTTACCCTACACTTGGAGGTCTTACAGGTCAGAAAGAAGCTGTGCAAATGGGAAAGAGAGGCATCAAGATCTGAATATCTCAGTTACTGTTCTGTTGATATGAAGGAAGACACATCATGACCAAGGCAACTCATACTAAAGAAAGTACTAGCTGGGAGCTTGCTTATGGTTTCAGGGAGTTAGTCTACTATCATCATGGTGAGATGCAGGCAAGCATGGTACTGGAACAGTAGCTGAGAGTTTTACATCCTGATTCACAGGTGGCAGATAGACAGACAGACAAGTAGACAGACAGACAGACAGACAGGTACATAGATAGATAGATAGATAGATAGATAGATAGATAGATAGATAGATAGATAGATAGATAGATAGATAGATAGATGGATGGATAGATGGATGGATAGATAAATAGATAGGGAGAGACTGAAACATATCTTTTTTTTTTTTTTTGGTTTTTCGAGACAGGGTTTCTCTGTGGCTTTTGGATCCTGTCCTGGAACTAGCTCTTGTAGACCAGGCTGGGCTCGAACTCACAGAGATCCACCTGCCTCTGCCTCCCGAGTGCTGGAATTAAAGGCATGCGCCACCATCACCCGGCCCAAAACATATCTTCTAATTCTTTCTGAAGAGTACATTGAGGCACCAAGCATTCAAACATATGAGTCTATGGTGGTTATTCTCATTCAAACCATCACAGTAGGCATTCAGTGTTAATTCACCAAACATTTCCAAAGGCTTATTCTTTGCCAGGTACTGTGCTGAGTTCTCAGATTAAGAACCAGAATAGTCACAGCTCCTGGAAGAGTCAGATCTATACAAACCAATTGTGATAAAGTAAAAGAAACATCCAAGGAAGAAAGTCAAAGCAAGAAGACATTGTTCTGGTTCACTTTCTTCTATGGGGACATGTTGCTGCTGGCTCCCTTCAGCAAGGACAGGGCAAGCTAGGAGCTTTCTACTAGAATCCTTTCTCCTTCTTCTCCTATTCTCTCTCTCTCTCTCTCTCGCACATGCACACACATATGTGTGTGTGTGTGTGTGTGTGTGTGTGTGTGTGTGTGTATGTGTGTGTGTATGTAAGGGGGTACATTGTACATGTATGTTATTGAGTGTTCAGACCAAGGGTCAATATCAGGTATCTTTCTCAATTACTCACTTATTTTACTGAAACAGGTTCTCTTATGCCATTTCTAGATTGGCTGGATAGCAAAGGCACAAGCATCCTCTTGCCTTTGCCTCCCCAGAACTGTAATTACAGATTTACAGACATATGGTACAGATCTAAGATTTTTTTTTCTGCATGGTTCTAGTATTCTTCTTGTGTGGCAAGCACTTTGCTCCTTGAGTCATCTCTTTAGCCTTCTGGTTCTGCCCAACTTCCCCTGTTATCTGAAGACTCCCAAGAGCACACACTGGTCTCACTGAGGGAACACAGTGTCAGTGAGTTGGCAATCTCTGCTGTCTCTATTCTAGAGAAACAAAATTTCCCAGTAGAACTGTGTTACCACCGCTCCTTAGTCCTCTGTGCGAGGAGGGTTCATTATGTTGGCTTTTTTTCTTGTGAATAAATGCTTCCTAAGAAACAAAAAGTCTGTTCAATCCCTAAGCTCTAAACACGTTAGTTAGAAACAAGTCAAATACAGAGAAAAGAGAGTAGGAGAGAGCAAGGGGGTGTAGGAGAGCAAGGTTCTCACTTTCCTTTCTCTTTTCCTTTAAACAAAGAAGCAAGCAAGCAAACAAACAACTACCCTGGCGCATTTGGAAGGATAAAAAACACACCCCAGAATAGTACATAAGCACCAGAGTTGGGTGTTGAAAATAATTCCCAGAGAGTTGAGAAGGGTATAAAGACCAGGGTAATTCCCACAGCATCAAATTCCTTGACAGTTTCTACCAGATGGGCAAAACGTCCTCCTCATCCACACTCACCAAGAACTTGATGGCATCATGGCCCACAGCATGCTTGAGGCAGTCCGTGATGAAGACACCTTCAAGAGCCTCTAATACTGGGCACCTGATGCAACACATGAAGGGAGAACATGTGAAGGGAGATGCGCTTAGAGAACTGGATTTCAGAGATGAAGGTGGGTAGGTCCCAGATCCTGAGGATTGTGTTGACCTGGTTAATGCCTCAAAGTGATGCTTAAGTGTGCCCTGCTTGTTGGATAACATAGTCTCATGATAGCATTATGTAGCATTCTGAATTGCTAGAAGACTGAAAGATAATAGGTATTATCTAACCAGATATTCTGAGAAAGAACAGAGACACCATTAATCTTTTGCTCAAGAGTTAATCCAAACAAGATAAATAAATGAGTGAAAGAGTTAATTAAAATTGGGCTGTCAATCACCTAGACAATGTCCCTCGGAAGAAGAAGAAGAAGAAGAAGAAGAAGAAGAAGAAGAAGAAGAAGAAGAAGAAGAAGAAGAAGAAGAAACTTTAGAAAATAATAGGAGGGCTGGAAAGACAGCTCAAGATTTAAGAGCACTGGCTTAATACCCTCCTAACCCAGAGGATCCAGGTTTCATTCCTAGCACCCTCATGGCTCAAAACTGTCTGTAATTTCATCCTAGGGGATCTGATACTCGAGAGTACCAGGCATGCGTGTGGTGTGCAGCCTTACATGCAGCCAAAGCAGCCATACACATAGTGTAAATTGAAGGAAAGAGAAAATATGAGCAAGCCTTTCTGAAAAATGAACAATGGCATATGTGTCTCTCTGGCCCATGAGAGTTTGCGCTACATAACAGTCTCTCTGACCATTGTCTCCTGTCGCTGTGTCCTAGTTGGCTTTCTATTGCTGTGATGAACACCATGACTAACAGCAACTTGGGGAGGACAGGATTTATTTCATCTTACAACTCCCAGAACACAGTCTATCACTGAGGGAAGCCAGGACAAGAACTCAGGAAGGAATCTGCAGACAGAAACTGAAGGAGAGGCCATAAACGATGCTGCTTTCTAACTGGCTTTTCCTCCATAGGTTATTCAATCTGCTTTTTTTATATAACCAAGAACCACTTTCCTAGGGGTGGTACTGCCCACAGTGGGCTGGGCCCTTCCCATCAATCACTGATCAGAAAATGCCAGACAGACTTGCCAACAGGCCAATACTGTTTTGTTGTTGTTTTTGTGTTTTGTTTTGTTCTTAAGACAGAATCTTGTCATGTAGCCTGGAGCTTGTTATGTAGACTATAGACCAGGCAGGCCTTGAACTTATAGAGATATGCTTGCCTCAGCCTCCCAAGTGCTGGAATTAAAGGCATCCTCCACCATACCAGACTCACAAGGCCAGTCTTACATTAGTATTTTCTCAATTGAGGTTCCCTCTTTCCAGGTGATGCTAGCTTGTGTCAAATAGACAGAAAAATAACTAGAATACCCAGTGAAAATCCTTCCACGGTTTCTTTGGCTGTCGTCCATTCTCATCCACAGAAGGTCTGCCACTATACTCTGTAATGAACTCTGACTTCTACATTACACTGTGTGTGTCTTGTCTGGATTCATTTGATGAAGAGCACAAGGATGTGGTAGACAAGGGCAAGCCAGAGCAAGATACTGATAATGCTAACGGGGTCTTACTGTGATGTGCAGGCTAGTCTCAAACTCTTGGGTCAGGGATCCTCCTGAGTGACCGAGACCGCAGGGGGCTACAGGCTAGTGCTACCAAGTCCAGCTTCCTCATTTTAAATAAATAAATATCACTGCTACTCTGAATTTCTAACCAAGGAGGGTGGCACAGAGTCATGATGGTGGAGGAAGGATGGCTATTTCCAAAGCCGCCTTCCCAGAACTCAAGGCTCCCAGCCAGTGTGCTCAGTTTTCTCATATCTTTGTCCTAAATTAGCACAAGGAAGAGCAGGTGGCTAGCTAGGCGAACACGGGCCAGGAAAAATTTCCATTGGGTCTGGTTTCCCATCAGAGATGCTTTTTGGAGGCTCATCAAAGAATCCGGTGAAAAACTGGGAGGACGAGGGGCATGTTCGACTTCTCACCTTCTCAGAGACTTCCACTTTGATCATTGTACTACATGAAATATAAAATGAAGAGTGCCAGCCGCCTCTTTGCCCTTTCTAAAATTGACCCATTGGAAGGCAGAAAGGATAAAAAGGCCCAGTGTCGTTTCATGGTTTCATGTAATGATTTCTACAGTTGGGTTGGAAGGATGCAGGGAGAAGCTGGAAGGTAAGTGCCGGGGGAGGCAGGGAAGGGAGCTATTTATTGTATTTCACTAAAAGGCAAGAGCGAATGATCAATAGGACCATGCTGCAGACCGTATCTCACAATGCTTTAAAGCACCCTTTTTCGTATTCTGCTCTTGCCTGGCCAAATGTTCTGTACTGGACCTCCTAAATACACAAAGCTTTCTATTTTTACAGCTCAACAAAATATAATTTCCCTTCCTTTCCCACTGTCCCAGATAAAGTTTTGAAACTAATTGTTAGTGTTTCTCTTGACTACTGTTAAATATCTTTTCCTGTGCATAGGACGTAATTGCTATTCTAAATAAAAGCTGAAAGAAAGATCATTCCATTTACTTGCGATTGTAAGCTTTTGGGGCACTATGTCCAATTTAAGCCACATACACATAATTTTTACCTCTTCCTCTTTCACATTCCTATGTATGTAAAGATACATGGCTTTAGTTTAGCATTGAGTGCTAACTAATAATTCTGCATTGGACCTCCTACATACGGAAAGATTTCACACATTAACACACACACAGTTTTCATATTTGCCAGTTTTTCCTCTAAAGTCAGCCCCCCGCCCCCGATTTCTAATTGGTCTTAATAATAAAAATATTATTATCCGGAGTCAGATATTAGGGGGTGAAAGCTGAAAGATCAGAGAAGCAGAGCAGCCAGCTGCTAGTTCTTACCTCTACGAAATTCTTAGACTGAATGAGGTATCCCATCTCTACAAGTCCTCAGACCGAATGCCTTCTCTACAAAACCTCACACTGAATCCTGAGCTTCCTCTATCCGTCCAGCCATATCACTACCCATCTCCACCTCCCTACTGCTGGGATTAAAGGTGTGAGCCGCCACCTCTTGACTCTGTTTCTCTTTTAGACTGATTCAACCCCATGTAACCCAGGGTGGCCTTTAACTCACAGAGATTCATTTGTCTCTGTCTCCTGAGTGCTGGGATTAAAGGTATCTGCCACCACTGCCTGGCCTCCATGGCTAACTCTGTATTGCTAGCTCTGCACTCTGATCTTCAGGCAAGTTATTTGTTAAAGCACAAACGAAATATCCCCACACCCCGCTCCCCCATGATGGGGTCTTGTGATGCCGCACAGGCTCTTTAACTTGTGAGCCTCCTTCCTCTGCCTCCAGAGGGCTGGGATTACAGGTGTACCCCATCACACCTATTTTAGTCCTTTATTTCTGACTTCTTTTTGAATATCCTTTCCTGGCCTCTTTTGTTTTTGTTAATTAAAAGGATCCCTTATAACTGATGGAAACAGATGCAGAGATCCACATCCAAGCACGAGGCTGAGCCACGGAAGTCCAGTAGAAGAGAGGGAGGAGGGATTATATGAGCAAAGGGGGGGGGTCAAGATCATGACCGGGAAATCTACAGAGGCAGTTGACTCCAACTTCCAGGAGTTGAACTCTAGACTGACAGCTGGGGATCCTGCATGGGACTGAACCAAGCTATCTGCATGTGGGTGACAGTTTTGTTGCCTGGTCTGTCTGTGGGATCCCAGGCAGTTATCCTGCCAGGATATCTATCCCTGATAGTTATACACTATCCCTAGTTCATGAGCTGGTTTTCTGAAGCCCATTCCATATAGTGGGACACCTAGCTCAGCCTTGATGGGGGAGGGGAGGGGCTTGGTCCTGCCTCAACTGAATGTGCCAGGTTTAGTGGACTCCCCATGGAAGGCCTTACCCTTTCTGAGGAGTTGATGGGGGTGGGTTGTGGGGAAGTGGGGTAACAGGGAGAAGGGGAGAGAGGGGAAACCGGTTGGTATGTAAAATGAATAAAAAGCAAATTTTAAAAATCCATTATAAATTGTCGCGAGCCGCCTCGACCAGCAAGGAAGACGCAACACCGAACTCTTCTTTCTGCAGTTTATTCAGGAACCTTGAACAATCTTCTGACTCTCTCTCTCACTCACTCACTCTCTCAACCAATGAAAGCAACACACAAACAGAAGAACCTCATACTACACAGGCCTGTAATTCTAGCTACTCTGGAAACTGGAATGAAAAATCAAGAGTTCTAGCTGGATGGGCGATGGTGATACATGCTTTTAATCCCAGCACTGGAGGGAGAGGCCGATGAATCTCTGTGAATTAGAGGTCTGCCTGCTCTACAGAGTGAGTTCCAGGACAGGCTCCAAATCTACACAGAGAAACTCTGTCTCAAAAAACAAAAACAAAACAAAACAACAACAAAAACAAAAAGAGTTTGAGGTCAGCATGAGCTACCTAGTTAGAAGAAACTATAGAATCTGTCTCAAAACAAAACGAAGTGTTGGGGGTTTAGCTTAGTGATAGAATGCTCTAGGGCTCCTAGGTTCAATTCTAAATAATTAAAATAAATAATAAAATATCAAAAAACTTACCTGTTTATTCATTATTTAAATAAGTTCTACTGAGCCTAATGAACCAACACCTGCATTTGGCGTTTTTTGTTGTCGATGTTTTTCTGGGTTTTGAAAACATTTGTGCTTCCATTCACTTATTGTGTGTGTGTGTGTGTGTGTGTGTGTGTGTGTGTGTGTGTGTGTAGATCAGAGGACAACTTTTGAGGTTTCCAGGGAATCAAACTTGGGTTGTTATATTTGACTGCAAGCATCTTTATTCCATAAGACCTCTCATTGGCCCTGTTCTCCTGGCCCAAGGTGACCTGGAGCTCATGATGTAGTCCAAGCAGGCTTCCAACTTGTGGTTCTCATGCCTCTGCCTCGTAAGTGGGGCGCTAGGGTTACAGCCATCTGACTATCCTCAGCTACATCTGGATCCTAACATACTCATTTATTCTTGTTAGATTTCAGCTATTATGACAAAAGATCTTGGATAAGTGTGGTGGTTTAAATAAAAATGGCTCCCATAGGCTCATACATTTGCATGCTTAGTCACCAGTGAGTAGAATAGTTTGAAAAGATTAGAAGGATTAAGAGGCATGGCCTTGTTGGAGGAAGTATGTCACTGGGGGCAGGCTTTGAGGTTTCAAAAGCCTACTCTAGGCCTAGTCTCTCCTGCCTGTGGTCCCTCCTTCTCTGTCCCCACCCTTCTGCTTCCTGCCTGTGGTCCTTCCCTCTCTGTCCCCACCCCTCTGCTTCCTGCCTGTGGATCAGGAAGGATATAAAGCTCTCATCTATGTCTCTAGCACCATGCCTGCTTCGCAGTTGCCGTGTTCCCCACCATGATAATGATGGACTAACCCTTTGAAGCTGTAAGTAAACCCCCAACCAAATGCTTTCTTAAGAGTTGCCTGGGTCATGGTCTCTCCTCGTAGCAGTAGAATAGTGACTAAGATGGTAACTTAAAAACGAGGAAGTGTTTATTTTCACCCATGATTTCATTCCCTGATTATTTGGCCTGAAGCTTTGGATGCCTATCATGAGGGGACATTATGATGGATATATCTGGCCCCAATCCTCATCAGAGAAGCTTCTTCTTGCACTAGATAGGAATTAACACAGAGACCCATAATTGAACAGTGTGCACAGAATGAGAGACTTTGGGCCTTTCAGTTCTAAAGGGGATCTCTTCATCAAAACCCTTCCCTCAGGATTCAGGGATCTATTCAGAAAAGAAAGTTGAAAGACAGTAAGAGCCAGAGGTAGCAGAAGAATCCAAGGAACCTTTTCTAGACACACAGAACTGATACACATATGAATTAAGAGAGAATGTGACAGCACGCATTAGATCCGCACAAGTTTAAGCTAAAATTGCAGTATGGAGAAGAGGAAGTGAACACAAAGGCACACTCCTAGGGATGAGGCTATCTGCAATTGTCACCTCTGGGGAGAGGGAACATCAGTTTCCTTCCAATAGAAAGACACTGACTGTATCAACCATACTCTAACGTAGTCCTCATGCTCTTGAGTAGTTGGCCAACACAAAATGAACTCCATGTTTTTTATGTGCTCTCTGTTTTTTTGTTTTGTTTTGTTCTGTATTTTTGGTGTTTTCTCTCTCCCTTTCTCTTGAGAGAGAGAAACAAAACCACGTAGTTAAGTGGGTGGAGAGGGGGCAAACCTGGGAGGAGTAAAGGAGAGAAAAGAATATGAACAAACACAATCTATTTTATAAAAAAATTTTAAAAAAATAGTGGGGATGACTGGAAGAGATTGTTAATGTTAATCTTGCCAAACAGAATGAATTACAAAATATTGGTAAGCCAAACTTGATTTGAAAAGTTGGGTTATTCTTATTGTTTGACTCCTTGATTTTCCTGTTCTTTTAGTAATACTAACACACAGGAATCCAGAAATAGATCATGGGAGTTTAGGAAAGATCAAAGAAGGGCAGCCAGGCTTTTTAGAAGGCACACTGATACTTTTGAAGGACCATTGGACGTTTAGTAACATGCCTTAAGTATGAAGCAAATATGTCTTATGGTTTTCCATACAGATGCAGCCAAATGGTATTCTGTCTGTGAGTGTGTTATTTATTTAGCCAACCAGATTTCTAGTGGACAAGGTCTAAATCAAGGAAGTGTTTGAGTCAACTCTATCTTAACTTTGAGGTGCATTTGGTGAACTGTTTAGAAATGCACCAGAGTATTTGACCATGCTTTTTTCATTCCTCAGATACCTCTTCAACCACAGTTCCACCACCACCACCATTTATGTAATAGTTACTGCATTCTAGGGTGTTTTCTCAATATTTGACATCTGTTGTTACATCACTGACTATTTAAACTCTTCTGTGGGTTGGCTAGTATGTCTAACTTCATTTGAAAGGTTAGGAAACTAATGTACAAGAGGGTTAAAAAAATTGCCTAGAGTTACACAATATGTAAGCGAGAAGTGAAAAATCGTGACATCGATTGTCTTTGTGTTCTGCCACATATGATATTTATGACTAAGCCACACCACAGAGAGCAAACCTACTTGGGTGGGCACATCTGCATGTGTGGATTATTACTTAATCTTCCCTAGTACCTGGAGTGTAGGCTGTCTAATCTCCAAGCTTTTGTGGCCTTTGTGAGAGTGTCAAGGGCTGATGAGAGATTTCCTGGGTGCCTAAAACGAATTAGAAGGTGTTCTTTGAAATTTTGCAATGTTTGATGATGTTTAATGAACAAAAAGATGCATGTTGTTTGAGGGAAGTATTGGTTCATTATGGTTTTGAATTTTGTCCTCAAGTACTTTTTTGGGGTTGGAGATATGGAAAAAAGGAAGCACTTTTTATAATTTCAAATGCCTTCATTTTCACTGTGTTTCTGCACTCTGCTTTCCAGGTAGACTCTTCACAATTACTTAGCCCAGAAAATCAGTGTGGGCCCGTCAATGCCCAAGGCAGAAAGCCAACAGATAGAAAGCAAAGCAAGGATGTGAAAAGATGCAGGACCCGCAGATCTACTATCTCACCAGGTTGTATGCCTGTCTTCAGTTAGAGTCAGAGCACTGGGGAGCTGTTGGCAAAGCTCACCTGGACCTTGAGAGACAGATGTACTTATGCATCTAATTGTTTTTCCTTTCTTTTTGGCAGTGCTGGCAATTAAACCCAGGGCCTTGTGCATGCCAGCCAAACTCTCTATCAGCTGAGCTGCTTGACTTCTAAAGTTTCTTTCTTTCTTTATTTTTTCCATATTCTTTTATTTTTTTTCCATTCAAAAAAATTTACATTTCCTCACCTTCTCCCAGTCCCCTCCCGCTCCCCCCCAACTCCCTCCCGCTGCTTCCTTAACAGAGGGCATGGTGCCCATCCCTGTGGGAAGTCCAAGGCCCTCCCCCCTCCATCCCGGCCTAGGAAGGTGTGCATCCAAATCGACTAGGTTCCCAAAAAGATAATAGATGCAGAAGAGATAGGTCCTAGTGTCATTGTTGATGGCTTCTCAGTCTGCCCCCATTGGCAGCCACATTCAGAGAGTCCGGTTTGATCATATGCTCATTCAGTCCCGGTCCAGCTGGATTTGGTGAGCTCCCAATAGATCAGGCACACTGTCTCAGTGGGTGGTCCAGCCCCTCACTTCTAAAGTTTCTTATGGGCGATCTGATTGTTCTCTCTGGGCAGTTTGGAGGAGTGGGAGATAACCAAAGGAAGATGTCTCTTCTGCTTATTGATCTCATGTCCTTAGGCAGGCAGGGAGAAACATCAATTACATTTCTTTCTGTCTTCATGGTTGCAGCTGACGGCAGAGCAAATCAAGTCTGTACTGAAGACAATAGCATGATTGATTTATTCAGTGAAATTTGTCGTTATGCCATTTCTAATTTGCCATCACTCTTGGACTACTAGAGATAGCTGACTGGAGAGTTTATGATGCAGTTTCCTTGTTTCATATGTGAGGAAACTGAAGGCCAAAAATAAAATCTATTTATGGAGAAGAGAGAGATGGGGCAGTGGATAGTGTTTGCTCCACATACATGAAGACCCGAGTTCATCCCTCAGTATGCATGTAAAAAGCCAGGCCCTGTAGTAAAGGCTTTTAATCCCTGTAGTGGGGAGATGGAGGTGGACACCTCTGGATTCTAGCTGGACCAGCAAGCTCCATGAGTTCCTCTTTCAAAAATCTAAGGGAGAACTGTAACACCCGATTCTGTGTTACCCTCTCGGTACAGTTCGCGCGCCACTGTACCATATGCGAGCCGGGCAAGGGCCTGGAGATTGAAAGAACACACAAGAGACCTGGGTCATTCATTCGAAAGGAGATCAGCCGAATGCCGTTTATTCAACTTTGGGGAAATCCTTATATACCTAGCTGCTGCACAAGGGATTCCCCCCGGGCAGGTGGGAAATTGCCACACCCAAGATGGAGTAAACAATGCCCTGTAGCTAATCACCAGGCGGGGCAGAGGGAGCACAAAAACAAACAAGATGTTTTATCTGGATGACCAGAAACTGTCCTCAAGTAACCCCAGGAGCAGGGGTCAGACCCGGGCCCTACAGAGAACGACTGAGGAAGACACCACAATCAACCTCTGCGCTTATATCTACATGTGCGCACAAGTTTAAAAAGATATGGTATCAATGACATGGTTTCCAGTTTCACTTCTTCAGGCTTTCCACTGCAAATGATTATTATTTTTTTTAATTACTGTTTGGTTGGTTTTTGCTAGTTTGAGCCTAGCTTTCTGGCTCTTTTTAGTGTTAATTTCAAGTTGTTTCAAGAACAGAGACTATTACCAGTATTGTATCCAGCATACTCAGAAAGGGTTATAATTAAGTGAGAAAGACATTAAGTTAATAATTATTTCTTATTTTATAATTTCAAACAGGATAAAACCCTGTTCTTTACCCATCCCACTCAGCTAGTGTACACAAAAGCATACCCGCTAGTATGACAGAATACATACTTAACATAAACTGAATGATCATAATTAGAAGGACATATGCACATACAAAGATGGCAGAGATGTCCTATTTACGCAGATTATACTTAGAATTTTTATTTGCACATAATGAGTTCTGAAGATCTTTAATACAAAGTAATGATGAATTGACAGAGATTTTAGACATGAAGCTACCAAATTTCTTGCTGGGCAATCTAGCATTTTAGCTTTCTATTCAATAACATTAAAACTAGATCAATGTATGAAACATGTGGTATTATTACTAGTATTATCCTTAGCATTATTATAATTGTGAAACACGATTTCATGTATTCTAGGCTGGCCTTCAACTCCGTACAATACAGAATAGTCAAGGATTCACTTGTGATCCTTCTGCCTTTGCCTCTTGAGTGCTATTATGAAAGACATGCACTGTAGGCACTGTAAGACTGACCCTATGTGGTGCGGGGGATTGACTGAATACAGGGCTTTTTGCACACTAGGCAGGCATTCTACTAACTGAGTTCAATCTCCAGATCTACCCATTATTTTTTAAAAGTTAATATATGCTAGTAAGAAAAAGGAGAAAAATACATGCTGGGGCAACAGTCATGTTCTATTATGTTCTGGGTGGTTACATAAGGAAACTTTCATTGAATTGCACTTCTGTACATCTTAACAGTATGTAAATTATCCCTCATAAAATAAAACGATTATTAATAAAAATGACGGGCATGACTCACTAAAAACAAAGAAAAGCCCCTTAGGTGTGCAACTGACCTTTTAATAATTTCAGACTTTTATAGCATCTTAACTACTAGTTGATATTAATAGAAGGAGGAAACATTTCTTTCCCGTGGCAATCTTTTTGATAAACTAAAACTAAGTTACTTAAAGGATTTTTTAAAAGATGTATTGAAAGCCTTTTTATTTGGGAATGGTATGGTAGATTGAATAAGATGTCTTCCATAAGTCCTGGACACTTGAACACATGCTCCACGGTTGGTGGCGGTGTGGAGAAGTTAGGAGCTAATGCCTTGTTAGAAAAACTGCCACTTGGGGGCCAGCTCTGAGGTTTCAAAAGACTCCCCCACCTCAAGTTGGCTCTGTCAGCTTCCTTTCGTGGCTCCAGAGGTTGAGTGCTCCGTTGCTGCTCCAGCAGCCTGATCCCATCACGGTCCCTAGCCATCCAGAACCATACATAAATAATCAACAAATAAAAACAAACCCTTTATTTTATAATAAACCCAAACAAACCATAATAAACCAAATACCATAATAAACCAAAATAAACCCTTTCTTTTATAAGCTGCCTTGGCCATGGTATTTTATTACACCAACACAAAAGTAACTAATATGAATGACTTTTGATTACCAGATTTTAAAAATGTAATTTAAAATCTAATCACATCACTTCCCCCTTTCCCTTTCTTCCTTTTGACCCATCCCATGTCCCCTCCCTTCACCTCCTCCCATGCTGCCCTCCCCCTTCCCTCTCAAATTAATGGCTTCCTTTCCTTTGATTATTACTGTTCCATCATATATATGTACATATAAATGCAAAGATTATATAAATAAAAGTTGTTGAGTCCACTGAGTGTTGCTTATGTGTATGATTTCAAGGCTGACAAGTTTGTACTGGATTACCAGTTAGGGGGCTCACCCCTGGGAGAGACAGCAGTCAAGAGTTGCCTGTAGGTCTTTGCATAGGGGCAGGACCCCATAAGATTTCCCCCGCCATGTTAGCATGTCTGCTGGTGTTTTCCTAGTTCGTGCTGTCTTGTTTAGGCAGCCATGTTGTTGAGGTATCAATGAGTGTAGCTTCCCTGTCGTTTCCAGGAGACACAATCTCATAGCAGACTTCTTGGTCCACTGGCTCTTACAATCTTTCCACCTGTTCTTGTGTGATGTTCCTTGAGCCTCTGGGGTAGGGATTATATACATATCTCAGTTGGGGCTGGGTTCCCCACAATCAGCTGTTCACCGCATTTTGCTAGCTGTAGTTTTCTGTAATGGTCTTCGTCTGCTACAAGAGACACTTCTTTAGTGAGGGATGAGAGCACATGCATCTGTGGGTGTGAGGTTAAGTGCTGAGAATGTAGTTAGGAATGATGCTTCTCTAGTGAAGTGGTGGTGGTGGTTCTTCTCTAAGATCTACGACCTCAGCTGCCCTAGAGTTGGTTAGGCTTCTAGTACCAGACACAATTTACTTCTTGTTGATTGGGCTTTATGTGTTGTTGGTTGTTTCTAACTCTTTACTCTTTGCGGGGCCCACCACCCAGCTCCCAAATAAATACACACAGAGGCTTATTCTTTCTTATAAATACCAGTCTTGTCTTGGCTTCCTTCTAGTCAGCTTTTCTTAAATTATCCTGTTTACTTTTTGCCTCTGGGCTTTTTATCTTTCTCTAGTCTACATACCTTTCTTTCTTTCTTTCTTTCTTTCTTTCTTTCTTTCTTTCTTTCTTTCTTTCTTTCTTTCTTTCTCCATTGCTAGTTGTGTAGCTGGGTGGCCGGTCTCTGATGTTCTTCTCTCCTTCTCCTTTGCTTGCTTCCCGATCCTCTTTTTCCAGATTTCTCTTCCCATTTATTCTCCCTGCCTGCCAACCCTGCCTATCCTTTCTTCTGCCTTGCTATTGGCCATTCAGCTCTTTATTAGACCAATCCAGTGTTTTAGACAGGCAAAGTAACGCAGCTTTACAGAGTTAAACAAATACAACATAAAAGAATGCAACACACCTTTGCATCATTAAATGAATATTCCACAACACAAAAAATGTAAAACATCTTCAAATAATATTCTACAACACTTATATAACTCCAAGTGGATCAAAGACCTCAATTTGAAACCTCAAATAACAAAACTGCTAGGAGAAAACATTGACAGTGTCCTACCTGATACATGTGTAAGAAAGGACTAAGTAGGACTCCATTTGACCAGGAATTAAGGCCAACAATTGACAAATGGCACCCCATGAAACAAAAAAGCTTCCATACAAACAAGGAAACAATCCATCAGGTGAGTTTGAAAGCCACAGAGTGGAAAAGAATCTTTGCCAGCTATACATCTGACAGAAGATTAATATCCAGGATTAAAAAAATAAAAATAAAAAGACCCAAGAAAACAAATGACACAATCAAAAATGGGTTTTGGATCTGAACAGAGTTCTCAATAGAAGAAATAAATGGCTAAGAAATGTCTCAAAAAGTGCTCATCATCCTTATTAGCATTTGGGGAAATACAAATTCAAAATACTTTGAGATTTCATCTTACCCCAGTCAAAGTAGCTAAGGTCAACAAAATAACTGAAAACAAACAAATCCTGGCAAGGATGTGGGGAGAGGGAAGCCTTCATTTACTACTGGTGGGAATGTAAACTTGCTATGGGACAATGGTCTGTACCCTGTCAACTGTATTTTAATCAAACACTGATTGGCCAGTAGTCAGGTAGGAAGTAGAGGTGGGGCAAGAAGAATTCTGGGAAGAGGAAAGATTCAGTCTGCAGTCATCACCCAGACAGGGAGGAAGCCAGACACAGAGCAAGCAAGATGTGACTGCCTTGCCAAAAAAGGTACCAAGCCACGTAGCTAACACAGACAAGAATTATGGGCTAATATAAGTTATAAGAGTTAATAAGAAGCCTGAGATACTAGGCCAATCAGTTTATAATTAATGTAGACCTCTGCGTGATTTCTTTGGGACTGAACAACTGCAGGACCGGGTG
>PVIU01022936.1:0-28491 GCA_004026605.1 Ondatra zibethicus | reverse complement strand
AGCAAAATGGATGTTCTAGTTCACAATATGTCAAGAAACAGCAAAGAAATTTCTGGGAAAATTTTCCATAAGTCACAGTATTCTTTTAACATCCCTACATTTAATCATGTTTGAACTCCTTTGTAACATAGTTGATATGTCACAAAATGAACGGAACTTTATTCCATTTCCAAATAAATGGCATCAACAAGAGTGATGGGGGAAGAGCCACTAGCCAATCACATCAAGTTGGGGTGTGGCTACTGAACCCCAGGTAGAAAATCGAGAGAACTCAGGTACGCGCTCTCTCCATGCGGTGTCCGCCAGAGGGATCGGATCGCGACTTTGGTAGAGTGAGTCCCCCTTTTTCCTTTCATTAAAAATACCTGTTTCTATTGAGCTAGCTTGGTTATTGATTTGTGCCGACTTGATAATTCGAAAACTGCCTTGGCCTTTTGATAGGACAGCCCTTAGGTGGGCGGAGTAGACAGAATGGAATGCTGTGAGAGAGAAGGCAGTGAGGCAGACGCCATGCTTCTCCAGCCCAAGATGGACACTGGTTAGACTCATGCCGGTAAGCCACGACTCGTGGTGACACACAGATGATTAGAAATGGGTTAAACAAATATGTGAGAGTTAGCCAATAAGAGGCTAGAGCTAACGGGCCAGGCAGTATTTCAATGAATACAGTTTCCGTGTAATTATTTCGGGTACATACCGGGAGCCGGATGGCACAAGGGGCCCGGCGCCGGGAACGCAGCCCGACCCCCTCATTACAACACAAGAGAATATCAAAGCATTAGTAGACTGTTATTTCAGACTATTCCTCATTTTTAATGTTTTATCAGAAACTTTAAGAAGGTTAATTACTATTACATCTTGAGATTAGCTCAGTTTAATACAGTATCTCATTAGATCTGTGCACAATGAGAATAGTTATTTATTATTTGTGTATTTTTAATTATGTGTAGGTGTGAATGTATCTATATGTGTGTATGTGCACATGAGTTCAGACAGCCACAGAGGCCAGCAGCATTGGATCCTCTAGAATTGTCCCTGGATGTGAGTGTTGGAAGCCAAACTCAGGCTTCTGGTAGAGTAACAATTCTCTTACTTTCTGAGCCACCTCTCCAGTCCCTGAAATGTTTATGAAAAGAAGACTGAAACAATTCCTTTTATTACTTATTTTCTTTCATTAAAAGTAGAAAGTAACCAAGAAATCAAAGTTTAAATATCAATGTGAATAAAGCAGTTGCCATTTCCATCCTCATACCATCTGCCAGGAAAGACCATACTCACTTCTGTGTTGTTATTGTCAGTTAAATAAAGAAGACCTCAAGCAAATCCAAGCAATCTTCAGACAAGGCCAAATTGATTAATCTAACCTATAGATTTAAAAGAGAAAGCGACAAAGCAATGAAAATAGAAATTAACCCATAAAAGGGGTGACTTAGGAGATATGACATACACAGTTATTATATCCTGGCCCAGAGAAATATATGTAAGGATGACTACTGGATAAATTTAAGCTCTATTGAAAATTATTATTATGAGATAAGTATTAACTCATTGATATTGATAATTTGTTCTAGGATTATAAATAATAACATTTGAGAATACTGTGCCAAGCATACATATTGGTTATACATCCTAGTTTTTTCTTTTACTTTCTGTAATCATAATTTCCAATTTATGTCTTTTTCAAAAATGTAATTATTTTGTATAAAAACATAATTTAGTTTTCATAAACATGTGTTAGAAAATTTGGTAAAGAATATTTACTATTTTAATAACTATGCTGCTTTATTTGACCTTCAATAATTTCATTTCCTGGTATATTATTATTATTGTAATAATTCACACATTGTGAACTATCGTTTTTAGTAGTGATGTTTTCTCATGAAAGAATTTTCTCATTGAAGTTTTGTATTTTCTCAAAAACATTCTAAATTAATTTTGACTTATACCATTCTATTATAAAATATTTTAGATTATTTAGCATATATCTTTCATATTAGTAGACACTGTTCATTGAAGCATAATGAAGGTGATAGTTTATAAAAAACACAAGAAACTTACTATCCAGAAATCCTAGAAATATACTTATGGTAAAAGAGAACAATAAATGGCGTGGCTTATACTATAATACTTAGTATAAGACAAAGACAGAGCCTCTAGTGAATCTGCCTACAGCTGTCATTTCTCCCAAAATGGGAATGGGGTTACTTTAAGGTGTTGTTTAATGAATACTTTATTCTTGATATTTGATTATTGGGCTCAATGGAGCCACCAACTTGCATCCTTTCATAAATTTGGGTATATTCATGTCTGTCCTGTGAAGGGAACTAGGATAGATGGTCACCTTTATAGGAAGAACACCACTGGGCATTTTTCATAACTCTGTTATGAAGTCTGTAGAAAGTGTGTGGTTTTAAAGTTGGGTGAACTTGAACAAAGACAAGATAGACAGCAGTAGGTAGCACCTACATCCTGAATCAGCACAAGGACTTCAAAAATGTGACACATGGTGGCCGGCCCCCATCCACTCTGCCCACTGTGTTTCCCTTCTTTTACTTTGTAAACAATAGCTAGGACAAATCTCTAGCCTTGCTTTCTTACTTCTCATTCTAATACTCACTTTAGAATAGGGTCTTATTTAATAAATCAAAAGAATTATGATGATTCCATTACATGTATATAACTCAAAGAAAGATAACCTGAGTGGGTATCTTTTAGAATGCCTGATTTTTCCATGCAGTGAAACCCAGAATGCTCTCTTATGAATTCACAAAATGAGTAAATGAAAAGTTACAAACACACACCTATCACTACTGACTGTGAGCTATAGAATGTATACATTACTGAAGGTGGTATAAGATGCCTAAAAGAAAGTTACTCTCAACTCACCTGGTCAAAACTTCCTACCTGTTGCATTGAACTCTTCCTTCCTACTAGTTTCCATCTCAGCCTCATATCTGCTTCCCTCCTCTCATTTCTCCTTCACAGCAATTCTCTGTCCCATCTTCTACATGAACTTTCCTTTACATAATTAAATCAGCTACCCCTAGAGCCCAAACTCAAACCATTTCATTATTTCTCAATGACTCTTCCCCTCTAAGCCTGTCCATTCATCTAACATGCAATTTTAATCACAGGATCCAAGACCATAAGTTATTTTAAAATAGCAAGAGGATATTCATTTTGAGACTACTGCTGATTTATAATACAAAATTCAGTTAATCAGTCAAATCTTGTTTCCTGCAACCGGGAAACAAAAATGCCCAAACCATTCTATTCAGCTTGATTAATAAACATCAGTATCTCATGATTTTCTCTTCCCTGGATTGAAGATGTACCTTGAAGTACATAGGATAAACAAAAAGACACCTATAGTGTAGGTGAACATCGCAAATAATTGGGAGCCTTTGTTATTTGAAAATTAACTTATTGAGCTGAGCAGATGGCAAGTTGTTAAGGTGCTTGCCACATAATCTCAAAGACCTGCATTTCAATCCTCCATACCACAGGGGCAGAGAAAGAAATATTCCTGGATCTGTCCGGCCACTCAGCCTATCCAAATTGTCTTACTTCAGGTTCAGCTCAAGATCTTTTCTCAAGAAACAATGTGAGAAACACTAAAACAAGATACTCGACATTTCTGACCTCTATATTCTGTACACACATGCACACCTGTAAGTACACCACACACATACACACACACACAAACTCAGAACACACACCAAAAATAATACCAACTTACACTCATTCAATTGTTTTGATTTCCAAGTTCATCTACCACTCATACAGATCTTACACCAGCGTTCACAATTCTGGCTTCTCTCCTAAGAGTCAAAGAAAGTGGGACTGAAGAGACGGCTCAGTGCTTGAGGTTTGACACTAGGACCTATCTCTTATGTATGTATTATCTTTTTGGGAACCTAGTCTATTTGGATGCACAGCTTCCTAGGCCAGGATGGAGAGGGGAGGACCTTGGGCTTCCCACAGGGCAGGGCACCATGCCCTCTTTTAAGGAAGCAGTGTGATGGAGGAGGGGTGCGGGGGGAACGGGAGGGGACTGGGAGAAGGGGAGGAAATGTAAATAATTTTTTGAATGGAAAAAAAATAAAAGAATATGGGGGAAAAAAAGAGTGCCTACTGCTCTTGTAGAGCATCTGAGTTCCTCTCCCAGTATCAACGTCTTGCAGCACATAATTATCTGGAACTGTAGATCCAATGTCCTATTCTGTTCTGAATGGGTACTGTACTAGAGTGTACAAACCCATTGTCACACACAGATATACATACACTTAAAATATTTTTAAATATTCTGAACTGTACTAGAGACATGGCTTAGCAGTTAGGTGTAGGAGGAAAACAGCCTGATGCCCTAACCAGGCCATGGCCGACCTTGTGTAGACTGGCCTGAATGAGCATGCGCACCAATGACTCTACCTTGGGCCAAGTTGGAGTCTTTCAGGGTGCTTGGAGACTGCAGACCTGGAGTTGTCTGAGACATGGAAGCAACAGAAGGAGGTCAGCACCACAGACTCATTCACTAAAACCAGTGGAAGGCCGGGCAAGGGGTCTGCAATAAAGGAGTCTGCTGCTCTGTTCTTTGCTACTCACCAGACTCCAGGTGTCTATGGTGTTGACTCTGCACCTTCTCACCCCCTTCCTCAAGGGGTGCCTAAGCAGAGTTGCCTGCAATAGTTAAGAGTGATTGCGGCTATTGCAGAGGCCCCAAGTTCAGTTCCCAGCACTAACAAGATGGCTCACAGTCACCTGTAGTCCTGGTACAGGACTTTTAATGATCTTGTCTGGCCTTGTGGGCACAATAAAGTGATTACTATACCTTTACAAAAACAGACAAGACACAGACAGACAGACAGACACAATTAAAATTAAGTACAAAAATTTAAAGATTAAAGAAAGATTGGACACATTATATAGATATATATCAACCATCTCTAGGAGCTTACAGAGGACTTGATGGTTTTCTGCTGAGCATCTTGTTTCCAGATGTCATTGCTATGGTCTTCAATGTGAACCTTTCACAGACTTTCATTGCCTTGCTGGCTTCTACTGTTATTAAACTTTCTGACTACTGTTTTAATACTTAGATGAGTATCAGCTTATCCAGAACATTAAAGTTATTTTATACTAATTTATGAAGACAGGGAACAGTTTTTGTAGCATTAGAGAGAGACTCACATACAAATTTAAGCCAAGTAACACATGCTGTAAAAATAAAATATGTTAATATATTCTGGAGCAATGGTATATTTGCCACCTTAAGTTGAATGTTATTTTCATTTAAAATTAAAGTATTATGAAAAGTAATAAATGATTTCTATGTTTTATGTGTTTGGATGTAACTCTAAAGAACTCTGTAAAATAGAAATACAAAGGACTCTGAGTATTTTAGAAGAATTTTTATATAACATACATGTATGTTTTTTTTCCAGTCCAAAACATTTGTACTAATCAATGTTATTGAGAATCTAGAAGGATAATTTAGGCAGTTGCAGTGTAACAAAAAAAAACCCTAAAATGTATTAGGACTATGTATGGCTGCTATTACATTATGTAGACATTCCTATAACAAAATAGGTTACAAAAGAGATTAATCATGTGCTTCCCCTTCAAAAGACACAAACTTCTGAATGTTTCTATAGCAACTACATACAATTACAACTATTAACGTTTTTATTACAGGAAAAAATTAATATATACATCCATTGCCTAAGATAGCACATAGCTTTAGAAGATGACTATTTATTTACTAAATAGTATTACAAAAACCACATTGTTATGAGAAATCAAAAACACATGCATTGTGTGTTAGCTGAGTATATCAGCAACAGAAAAAGGTTTAGCAGAGTTAACCACATTGACCTCTCACCTCTTCATAGTGACTCTAATACATGTCTGAACTAATTATGTGTAAAGTATAACCTCCCCTGGTCAGCCAGGCCTGATCTAATCGTGCTAGTTACAACCAATAACCTTTGCAATTTCCTTTTAAATTAAAACAGCAGTTAACTTTCTTCTAATTCAAACTAAATGTTTCTGGCCTGAAATTTCCAGAACAAGGTTAGAATACTTAAACATAGATCAATGAAATTTTCTCTTTTCCCCAGAAAAACTGTCAAATTAAATGGTTTGTATCTTTGGGAAGTTAGCTAAACAATTGTTTGATCCACATTATACCTGGTAACAGGCTTAACTCTTGTGACTTTCATTTCAACACTCTTTAATTTTCTCTCTCAGATTCAAATGCCTTTTGCTTTGCAATTGAACAAATAGAAATGCTGTCATAGTTGTAAAAATGTGTTAGGAAAGGCAAGTGAATTTCTAATGAATGAGAAGATCTTGTTTGGTCAAAATAATTATCATTTGTTCACCTGTTTTAGCTTCTGGTCACATAAACAATCACCTCTGTGTCTTGTATAGAGGGAAAGGAAAATTGCTTAATTGAAAACATTCTTCCCACTTTATCCCAACCCTTACTTGCTTAATCACAAAGAATTTGTGTTTTCTTTTTCTTTTGGTATGGAAACAAGACACAATCCAAATACTGATGTATACCCTCATTCATTCCCTTGACCTCCAAAGCACAAAATCAAAAAGGAAATGTAATCATATTATTTGGCTCATTCTTTTTTCTCTATGCCTTTCTTCTCTCTGTAGCCAAAGGATTGAAATAAAAAATGCAACTGCATGATATCCAGTAGCCAGAAGGGTTCATGGTTTTTATCTTTCACACTGAAAATGGGTCTCAGGCTTTAGATGTGAAAAAGAATGGTTTATACTTTTATCTCAGTCTTCCTGCCCCACTCATGGAACAATAGCATCTGAAATTTGGCTCGAGGTATCAATTTTTTACTCTCATTTCAGCCGGAAACATGAAAAGGGCAAGGCATAAAAGCAAAGTGGTGAACTATGTTACAATTCTTGAATACTCAGATCTGGAAAAGCCATGTCTGTTTCTATTATTTGACTTTTACTGTGATGATGGTAAGGCATAAAAAGATTCTTACTCGATTCCATTTTAGCCTACTCATTGGCTAATCACATGCACTCAGATGTATCTGAACCCATTTCAAATAGAGACTCTGCTGGACTGGGTTCCTGGAGACAGGAAATTGACCCAAGATGATCTTTTGTCCAAAGCAACATCCAGTGTTCTTAGTACAAGCCACCAACTGCATAATCAATTGATTTTTTTTTACCTGGCTCCCCTTGATCCCAAGGCTTGTCATCAATTATTATCTTTTGAGATATGGTACCTTAAAATGAAATCATCAAAATAATACTTAGCAACCAATTCAGGCATGCTTCAATAATGGGTTCAGCTTCATTAAATTCAGTTTCACAAATGAGAAAGCCAGCAATAACTATATCTAATTTGGAAATTTAACTGTGAGTGCACATATCATTTTCACATCTTCCTATTGGACTTCCACATTATTAAATTTGTTATTATGGAATCAAGTGGAGTGGTGCCTCACAATACAGTGGCAGTTCATGAATGGTAGTTCCTAATGGATGATAGAGACGGAGACTATCACAGCATCTACTGCTTATAACCTTTATTACAATACCCAAAATATTTTCATAAATAAAGTCAGTGTAGTCCTCTTTATCAGTCTCACTGAAGTCTTATTAATATATAGTTGCCTCTTAATTTTATTCATTCTTACTGACATATCCTAGCTCTCTATTTGTTTTACTTGCTAGAGGAAGTGGGAATTAGAAGACACTTGTTCCTCAGAAAATCATACAGCAAAAATTTCAAATGACAATAATGCTCTCATCAGTTGGCTGATTCTGAAGTATCATAGATATTGGGAGATAAATCTTACCCTTAATTAAAACACTCCTTTTGAATACCCCATAAGCACACTGAAGCCCCCACTATTCCATGTGAAATGGAACCATGTTCACATTTACTTTGAAAAGTTTAGTGTAGATAAAGCCATATGATTAATAGAGTATCCTGGGTAATAAAGAAGCCTATGTATATTTTGGATATCAGACCTCTGTCTGATGTGGTGTTGGTGAAGATATTTTCCCATTCTGTCAGCTGTCATTTTGTCTTGTTGACTGTGTCCTTTGCTTTACAGAAGGTTTTCAGTTTCAGGAGGTCCCATTTATTAATTGTTTCTATCAGTGTCTGTGCTACTGGGGTTATATTTAAGAAGTTGTCTCCTGTGCCTGTGTATTCAAGTGTACTTCCCACTTTCTCTTCTATAAAGTTCAGTGTGGCTGGCTTTATGTTGAGGTCTTTGATCCATTTGGACTTGAACTTTGTGCATGGTGGTAAATATGGGTCTATTTTCATTCTTCTACATGTTGATATCCAGTTATGCCAACACCATTTGTTAAATATGCTTTCCTTTTTCCATTTGATAGCTTTTGCTTCTTTGTCAAAAATCAGGTATTTGAAGGTGTGTGGATTAATATCCAGACCTTTGATTTGGTTCCATTGGTCCTCCTGTAAGTTTTTATTCCAGTACCAGACTGTTTACAAAAATAATCCAATAAAAAAATAGAGTACAGACCTAAACAGAGAACTCTTAACAGAATATAAAATGACTGAAAAACACTTAAGAAAATGTTCAACATTTAGTCATGGAAGAAATGCAAATCAAAACAACTCTGAGATTCCATACCTGTAAGAATGGCCAATATCAAAAACACTAGTGACAACTTATGTTGGAGAGTTTGTGGGTTAAAGGGAACACTCCTGCATTGCTGGTGGGAATGCAAGCTGGTACAGCCCCTTTGAATGTCAGTGTGGTGATTTCTCAGAAAATTAGGAAACAACCTTCCTCAAGACCCAATAATACCACTTTTGGGTATGTAACATGAAGGCCTGGTTGGTTTCTGTCCTCCCACCAGGTCCCACAGTCATTAGGTCCCAAAGAAAATCACACAGCGGTCTCCAGAAGATTATAAACTGATTGGCCCATTAGCTTAGGCTTCTTATTAGCTCTTGTAGCTTATATTAACCCATTATTCTTATCTATGTTAGCCACATGGCTCAGTACCTTTTTCAGTGGGGCAGGTCACATCCTGCTTCTTTGGTGGTCTGGGCAGGACTCCTGAGAGAGCTTCCTGCTTACCAGAATTCTCCTATTCTCCTTTCTCTGCCTCTACTTCCTGTCTGGTTGTCTCACCTATCCTTCCTGCCTGGCTACTGGCCAATCAGCACTTATTTAAAATATAATTCACAGAATATAGACCATTCTCCCACACCACACCAACCTTTTTTTTAAGCAGAGGACTATAGGTGTGAGGGTTCAGTGTAGGTACCAGAGGTACCAGTTCAACTTTGCCATGTTGAATTAGTTCTGTGGGTGTTTTTTGGGAAATGGCATCTCTCTGTCAGTTTGCAGAAAGCAACCTTCTCTTAGCATGAGCCAGTGTTGTTTGGGGATTTCCAGGAAACTAGTTATCAGGACAACAACAATAATGAATGATAATGTCATTAAAAAGTGAAGAACAGCCAGGCAATGGTGGCACATGCATTTAATCCCAGCAGTCGGAAGGCAGAGGCAGATAGATCTCTGTGAGTCGAGGTCACAGAGTGAGTTCCAGGACAGGCTCCAAAGCTACAAAGAGAATCTCTGTCTCGAAAAAAAAAAAAAAAAGAAAGAAAGAAAAAGAAAATAAAAGTGGAGGACAGATCTAAACAGACAGTTCTCAATAGAGGAATCTCAAATGACTATAAAACACTTAAAGCAATGTTTGATATGCCTAGCCATGAGGGAAATGCAAATCAAGCCAATTCTTTCACCTATATATGTCAGAATAGCTAAGATCAATAATACAAGTGACAGCTCATGCTGGCGAAGATGTGGAGCAAGGCAAACACTCCTGCATTGCTGGTGGGTGTACAATCTTGTATAGCTATTATGGAAATCAATAATGGTGGTTCTTCACAAGGTTGTGAATCTATCTCCTTCAACTTCCAGCTATACCACTATTGGGCAAATACCCAAAGGATGCTCCATCTTTTTAGCTTTATTCATAACTAAAAGAACGTCAAAAACACCTAAATGTCTCTTAACTGAAGAATAAAATAAGAACATGTGATAAATTTACACAATGGACTATTATTCAGCTGTTAAAAAAATGACATCATGAAATTTGCAGGCAAATGGATAGCACTCGAAAAAGAAAACTCACCAGAAAGATAAATATGGTATATATTCATTTATAAAGGGATATTAGCCATTAAGTAAATGATAACCAAACTGCAATCCATAGATCTAGAAATTTAGGTAAAAGAGGGGAATGTAGGAAGGATGCATTGATCTCCCTGGGAAAGGGAGACTGAAGAGATCCTACCAACTGACTGGGGGCAGGTGGGAACAGGAGCAGGGAATCAGTTTGGGGTGACATGGGGTGGAAAGACAGAGTACAGGGAGAGACAGGTGGAATTGGTGGGCTATCTGCTTGGGGAACATATGCAGTGGTAAATTCCTGGAATCAATGGAAGTGACCTTAGTGAGGAATTCCTGAAATGGAGAGTATAGATTCAAAACTGGCCATCTCTGATAGCCAGAAAAGGCTTCAAGCAACAGGACTAGGTTGTATTCAATTGAGTTATTGGTTGTCAGTAAATTTAGAGAAAGTACTGTGTAACCTGCCTTGAGATCTTTATCAGCTTATTCTTCATAAAGAAGAGCAAACAAATAAGGTTCTATTTAAAATGGAATATTTAGGGTATTTTATTATTTTTTGCCCCTGAGAATGCTAGCTTTTATTTTTTTGATATTGAAATTTTAGATTTTAAAAAATATTAGCCATTATTATTTCATTAACCAGAAACTAATTCATGATAATATGTACATGAAATACTGTTTGTTTAATTTATTCAGTATTTAAAATCTTTTGATTCTCTTTAATTAATAAATCAAAGCCTTATTTAATGTTATTTATCCAGAAAACCTAGATGACATTGGATACATAATCACTTCATTTTAGTTTATCTACAAACAACCAAAGGGTGACATTTTCCATGGGGTGAAATACTTAATAACTTTAATTAAATTCATAATAATGATTTTAATTGAAGTGCATTCCCTTAAAAATCTCGAAGTGCATTCCCTTAAAAATCTTTAATTAGAAATTCTAAACTTCCACCACCTCCTTCATGAATCTTGCCCTCTCTCCTAAATCTGCCTTGTATTCTCTTGTTCTTGTTTTTTTTTTTAATTTATGTGTTTGTTTATTTCTCAGACAGGATCTCACTATGTAGCTCTGGCTGTCATGGAACTTGCTTTGGAGACCAGGCTAGCCTGGAACTCACAAAGATCCACCTACCTCTGCCTCCCTGAGTGCTAAGATTAAAAGCATATACCACCACCTCCTGGTTTAATCCCTTGTTTTTATATGGACACTATTAAGTAGCTCATTTCTACTCTCTAGAAAAGATACCTAACATCTGCCAAAAAATAATCTATAATTTTTAATGTGATTGTATTATGGCTGATTATAATTAAAATCATAGAAATGTTCTATTTTATTATATATTGATATCAATATGTAGTCTGCTTTAAGTAAATAAGTACAATGATACTCATCTGTAGCTTTTAGCCAGTTTTATTTCATGGCATGTGAAAGTGGAAAGCTTAAATCAATTTTTACATCTTCAGTTGCTGATGCCAGATTTCTAAGAAGTAAATAAATGGAACCAAAAACAATCAGTTAACCCTAGAAGTCATACTTATTACTAAAATTGAAATACCAGATTTTTAAACAACATTACCTTATAATACTTTTTTTGATTCTAAAACATTTGAGTAGTCATGATGATAAAGAAAATACATATATTCTTTTTCCTATTCCTAGTTTTCATTCTTTCACATCCACAGTCAAGTTAACATCTCCCAAATATTTCTATTATCAAAAATACACTTTTTGCTCTACAGTGAATCTGTTTGTTTGTTGTTTTTTTTTTTTTTTTTGCACTTATCTTTAATCCTAGTACTTGGGAGGCGTACACAGGAGTTAATGATCTTTCATGCAAATTTATCAAAGTTAACGTTTCATCATGATAAATTTTAGCACATTTATAATCATATATTGCTTTCAAAAAATATTCTGAAGAGCTAAGGGGATGGATCAGAGAGTAAAATATTCGCAACACAAACATGAGAACCTGAGTTCAGAACCTCAGTTTGTGACTTGGAAACAGAATCCACAGAGCATGCTGGGCAACTAAATTAATCAAAACAGCAAGTTCATAAATGGCTAAGAGACTTTATCTAAATGTTCAATGTCAACCTTCAGCCTGCACACTCGTGTGATCTCAAATACATGCACATATACCACATACACATTTATATACAACAGAAACCATACTGAGAAGTAAGAATGTGTCAAGCATCTAGAAGCTTCCTTAAATCATAGTGACATAAACACATACAAAAAAAGAAGGCAGTTCTCCATAAATAGCCATTCCAGCTATGTAATGCCAATTCAATCTGCTGCCCCAAATTAATTTATTTCTTTTAAAATAGGTTTCTCTTCCCATCTGTCTTATAAAACATACTTGATGCATGTGCTTATATTATATATTAACTTGATTGTTTTTGCATCCACATAACCAACTTCTTTTCAATATAGAGGGAAAAAAAGGCAGTGATACAGACACTTAAAAATAGAACAAAACAATTGCCACCTCAACTGAATTATTTTCTTTACAAAGTCTTGCCATTGAACCCTAAACATATGATCTTGAGAGATTATTTTTAAGAAGGTCAATGATCTTATCAGAAAAACCAAACTAGAAGTAATCTAATTCACAGACCAAGACAAAATACAATAGCACAAATATGATTTCTTTCTGTGGTAGACAAATGGCCATGATTTCAACACCTTATCAGTCTCTGAGGTCAAATCCGAGGCTTCAGTTCGAGAGAAAATGCCTGTAGATTTTAGGTGTACACTTTCCTTCAATCTTTAGGCCCACTCATCTTAAGTTTCTCAGTGCAGGTACCAATGGCAACTAGGAACAGAAAATTTTTGACTGTAGGATCTGACCTCCATATAGTGTTTCATAGCATCACTGAATGCCAAAAGCTTTGACATCACCTGAGGAATGTGGATTAACATGTAGCATCCCAACTTGCTAAATACATTTCAGTGTGGGTGTACAATGACCTACATTGCAACCAAACGTTGAGGACTGGGGCACTCAAAATGTAGGAAACACTAACCTAGGACTTTAATCTCAAATTGGAGTAAATTGGTTCACAGGAGGTCTTTGGAAATGTTGTGAGACATTACTGACATAACTGGAGGGTGATAGGTATGTGATACTCCCAGCATTTAATGGATGGAGGTCAGATGCTAAACATCCTATAATATACTGGAAAGTCATTCTCCTTCAACAAAGATATATTCTGAGCAAAATGTCAATCCCTTTCCCCATGACTGAGATTGCCTGGTGTAAGAAGAAGAGGACAATGAAGCAATACACAGGCCTTCCATGGTACCTTCACATATTTTTTTTTTGCTTTTATTTCATTTACTTCCAAGCAGTATTGTGCTTTCAATATGGAAATAGCACTGAACACCCAGCTCTTCATGCGGACTCCAAGTACACACCTATTATTACCATTAATTCCTTTCACCTTGGATAAAACCAGCTCGGCTTCTCTCCCACCTCTTTTCATTTGGACTCCTGAGAACATTCTTTACTATGGAATGAAATAGCCATAGTCTTCCAAAACCCACTATTATACATTGCTATATACAGCTAAAACTGTTGTCACTGTTCCTGTGGCTCCTGTCACATTTATCCAATGGTGGCTCACCTAAGGGCTTTCTTCAGAAACCCAACTTCCCTAAACGGAGAGAAGAAAGCTGCCTAATCATTAGTCTACTCAGGTCTCAGAATATATGGAAAAATTCACACTCCCTTGCTGATATTTAGTCTTTGGTTTCAAGTATTATCATTGAAACACTCTAATATCTCCCAATACAGCAGAACCCTACATTATTCAGATGAGATATCTTGGGGCTTCTATTTCTGTGATAAAACAGTTTGACTGAAAGCAGTTTAGGGAAGAAAGGGCTTATTTTGTCTTATAGCTTGTAGTCCACCATCCAGGGAAATTAGGTCGGAAACTCAAGGGAGGAATCTATAGGCAAGAACTAATGCGGAAGAAACAGAGGAATGTTGCTTACTGGCTTGTTCCTCATGGCTTTCTCAGCCTGATTTCTCATACAACCTAGGACCACCTGCCCAGGGTTGGCATTAAAAACAATGGGCAGGGCCTTTCAACATCAATTACTAAACAAGGAGATGCCCAAGTTTGCCTAGGATAGGTCAGTCTTATATGACCATTTTCTCAACTATGGTTCCCTCTTCTCAGATAGCTCTGGCTTATGCAAAGTTGACAAACAAAAGAAACAAAAAACCCTAAACAGGACATGAGCCCAATGTAATTTTGCAAGCTAAGAAGAAAGGGAGGAAGACATCACAAAGAGAGGACCAGGTACCTTTTTATGGCCTCTGTGAATAGGAGGCATACACATGGTACACATGAGTACATGCACCAGAACTTTCATATTCATAAAAAAGTGAAAATTCTAAAATTATGAAGACCAGAGCTCAGACGACAGGCCCCTAATACCAAGCGAGATTGTCGCGACTGCCTCGACCAGCAAGGAAGACGCAACACCGACCTCTTCTTTCTGCAGTTTATTCAGGAACCTTGAACAGTCTTCTGACTCTCTCTTTTCTGACTCTCTCCCTCCCTCACTCACTCTCTCTCACTCACTCACTCACTCACTCACTCACTCACTCACTCACTCACTCACTCACTCACTCACTCACTCAATCTGTCTCTCACTCACCAGAGGAAGCCCGCCCGCCAGCCAGATCCTTGGCCTTAGCCAAATATGGAGTTGTTTATCACAGAGAGCACTCGCCAGCGGGAAGGCGGAAGGCAGAAGCTGGCGCCATCTTTAAGGCGCAGCTGCACGGAGCTCTCTACACCAGATTTCTGCAACAAAGGCTGTAACCACAATTCCAAGAGGGAAGGAAAAAAAAATCTCTGGGTCTTGCTAACTTCTAGCCTATCTAGGATGTGAACCCCAGGTTCAGGAAGAGCCCCTGCTTCAAAGGAGTGGATAGAGATTGTTAGAGGGCAACACCACTATACCAACTTCTGAGCTCCACTCACAAGCACTAGAACAAACACTTTGGCACATGCTCACCCAGATATACACAAATAGACACATACACAAATAAACAAACAAATAAATCTTATGAAGTTTTCACAGGCAAGCACTGACACCTGTTTTAGCCCCATGAGGCCCTCCTGGACTTATAACTTACAAACTATATAGTAGTAAAGTGAAAGTTAAGATTGTGATAATCTATTAGTACCAGTTGAAAGCTAATACATGCAGTATTTACTTATAGACTCAAGTCAACTGTCTAATTTAACATTTTTTTCCTTCTATCAAGGAAACCAAGGTTTAGAAATATTGAGTATATTGATCAAGGTTCCAAAGCTACAAAATCAAACAGCTGAGACCAGAATTCAGATATGCCTACAAAAACTAAAGCCTTACCAACTGCTCAATTGTGCTACTGAAGGCAAGCATTCCAAGTTTTGTTTTTCGTTTTTTTTTTTTTTTAAAAAAAAAAGCTCTCACAGATTTTTGTAAACAGAGACTGCCTGTTTGTTCGGGCACCCAGACCCGAATAATCACACAAAACTATATTAATTAAAACACTGCTTGGCCAATTGCTCAGATGTATTCCTAACTAGCTCTTACATTTTAAATTAACCCATTTCTATTTTATATTTTACCATGAGACTCATGGTTTGTTACCTTATATCTTGCTTCTTGGGCTTCATGGTGTCTTCCTGACTCTGTTTTCTTTCCTCCTCTATCTCTAGTTAGATTTCCTGCCTTGCTATATTCTACCCTGCCATAGGCCAAAGAAGCTTCTTTATTAACCAATGGTAGTAAAACATATTCACAGCATACAGAGGGGTAATTCTACATCAGATTTTATTTTATATTACATTTTGGTGATATTTCCTAAAGAATTTGAGCAACTGAGTGACTTATACTAGGATTAGATAAATCTAGGTGAGAAAATTGATCTGAAAATCATATAACCATGAGAATACATGGCCTCTGTTCAGATGTTTTGCATTAATCCTGACTCAAAACGGCTGTATTATAAAATTACAAGTCAGAAGTGTCAACCATCTGGAAGGACTATAAACAAAATGTGACAGTCCAAGTCTTCAAAGCAGAAACCATAAGAGCCCTAATGATGTAATGTGCTTTGTTGGGGGGACTCTTCATTCTAGCCCTCCTTTACCCCATTCAACCCTAACACATTTTTTAACGTAACATCTCATTGCCAAACAAAATAAAGATTAAACAAGGCACCTTAGTTTTGATCATGGTGTTGTGCATATTATGATATCTTTACTTCATTTCTTAGGTCTTTATTAAAATCAGTAATGGCATATAACATCGAAGGACTTTGTATAAATACAACTGTACTTAATTTTGGGAGAGAAACTTACAAGTGAACAGATTAAGGAGCACATTTTAATTCACATATATGACTTAGAAGAAAGACTACCAAGGAGGCTTTAAAAAATGAAGATGAATAAGTGAAATATTTGGGGAACAGGATAATAATCTGGAACCAGCAGCTGCTGAACAAATATTTATTATCATCCATCTGAGGTTTAGTGAAAAATAGAATTTCCAGGAAGACACTGAAAAGGAAATGATTTCTTGATACTCAAATATGCAAAGCTCTTCACTCCAAAGGATAATTGTTTTCCAGGGAAAGACTTAAACTTTTATAAGTGACATATAAATAACTCAAAGCTGGCACTGAGGGGAAAAATAGAAAAATAATTGAGCTCAAATCTGTGTAAGCAAAGCAAGAAATAAATTATGTATTATTTTCCTGGGGAAATTTGCTGATAACCTCAGATAACTCTAGTTTGTCTTAAACCTGAAAGATTGCAATGAATCTCACCTTTTTCCAGTAGCCAGTCTTTGTACGTGTCCACCTCCATGTCACAATGGATTATCACAGCAACCAACTATCTCCTCTCTTCTTCTCTCTTTACCTCTCTAGAAACACCAGCCTAGTCAATCTACATAGATTGTCAAATTGGGCTATGCCTCTTCGGAAAATCTCCCACTGGAGCCCTTTTCATGCAAGGCTAATGACTGAGGAGGCATGATCCCTCAAACCTCCTATACTTTTGACTATCTGACCTCAGTCTCTACCACCCTCTTTTAAATGTCTCTGTTTCATAGCTTGAGTAAACTTTATTGCTCCTCAAGTAGGTAAGTAGGTCTGGTGTATTTCTACATGAAGTTCCTAATGTTTGCCTTCACTCAGTGAGCAGTCTTACCCCATATTTCATGATTCTTTGTTCAAATTCTATTCCTTCCTTCCTTCCTTTTTTGAATAATAAGTTTAAAGGCTGGGTCTTATGAATGCAAAACAATGACTAATGGGATGCACATTAGGCCTTTTTTTTTAAAAAAAAAAAGTGATCAATAGTATTTCTGAGTCACCGAGTATTTTAGGGTTTTATTGCTGTGAAAAGACAGCATGACCATGGTAACTCTTATAAAGGAAAACCTTTATCTGAGGCTGGCTTACAATTCAGAAGCATGGTGGCACACAGGCAGACATGGTGCTGGAGAGGTAGCTGAGTGTTCTGTATCTGGGGATCAGCAGGTAGTAGTAAGAAAGAGTGACTGGGTCTTGTTTGAACTTTTGAAAACTCAAGGCCTATATGACAGTGATACACTTTCTTCATCAAGGCCACACCTACTCCAACAAGGCCAAACTTCCTAATAGTGCCACTTCCTATTGTCATATGCAATTCAAACCACTACACACAGAAACCGGGCCCTAAATGTGCCCCAGCCTCCTGAGTTGCTAAGAAGTATCACGACTAATCCAATATTCACATTTTTTAAGGCATCCTGCCTTTACCCATTTAAAAATGTCTGTTAGAAGCCTTATTTTACATGCATGGCTGTTTTTGTCTGATAGTGTATCTATGTACTTGTGATGGCTTTTTGGTTGTCAACTTCACTATATCTTGAATTACCTAAAACCAAAGATGGCTGCACATATCTGTGAGTAATTTTTGTTTAATCAAATAATTTGAAGTAGGAAGATTCACTTCTAATCCAGATTTTAGACCCAACTCTAATCTGTGCCACATCTTCTGCTTGAAGCATATATGATGGACAAGGAAAAAGAAAATCTGGCTCTTTTCCTCCTTGCCTTCATTAGCAAATCCATTTATTTAACTGGCATTAGATGCTACTACTTTCAGATTCCAGTATACACTGAAGACAAGCTGAGACATCCTGCCTCGTACTGGATTCTTCTACATTCTCTCATAGGCAACCATTGTTGGATTAACTGGACAACAACCTGTAAGTCATTTTAATAAATCCTACTGTTGGAGATAGAGAGATTTATACTATAAATTCTGTTACTCTAGTGAATCCTGACTAATACAACACCACATTTGTGAAGAGCCCAAGGAGGCCATAAGGGCAACAAAAATGCTAGATACAGAGATAGTTCTGACAGTTTCAGAGGCAGGTATGACAGTTCCGGACTACATGGATACTGGAAATCAAGCACAAGTCCTATCAAAGATAACCAACACTCTTAACCATTCAGCCATATCTCCCGTCCCAGGACAGGGTCTTTGCTCATTTCCATATAAGTGCAGCTTTCTAGAAATATATTGAGTACCATATAGAGCATGCATTTTTCTAGGGCTTTCATTAAAAAGGAATACTTAATATATTTACCATATTCTTGATGTAACAAATATTAAAATTATTACCCTTTTTCATGTGACCCTCCCCACTATTCAAGTGCCCAGTATCATATGTGTATAACTGTTTCACCTTTGGGTAGACTGGGTGAAAAACAATCTTGACCAACTCTAATGCCTGAATATATTAGTTCTGACATTTTCTGACATTAAAGTTGCTGAAAAATGAACAAAATAGTCTCAGGGTTCTCCTCTGTAAAGGTATCAGTGCTGTGGAAATGAATTTCTCATTATATCTTCCCCTTTTTCCAAGCATCTATCTGTAAGATACACTAGGATCTCTCTTTCCCTCAGGAGTTCATCATTCTTAAAATTGTGCTTGGTCTCAAACTCACTGATCAAGGTCTCCCTTCTAACTGCCAAGAATGAATGAGTCAATTCTCTGAACTTTCCACAGACCTTTTCATGTGCCTGGTGCCCTCCAGGAAGCATCATGAAATGAATTGACCTTATTTAAGAATAAATATACATTTGAGCATGTACATTTTACACATAGTTTCTGATGTTTTATAGAGTTCTAGGTAAGAACTCTTCTGATAGGTTGGTAAGTCAAGTAAGTCTTGAGGACTGATTATAAAATGAGCTCCAAAACCCAAATCCCTTTAACTTTGTAATTTCTGCTGCAACAAACAATTCCAAATAAATGGAGCCCTTCAAAGTCTTAATCACTTCATCTTTTCTATTACAATTTTATATATTCCCACTTAAGATTTTGGATATACACACAGAAATTTTTCATGATTTTTACTTTCAAATTTGATTTTGACTACATTCTTTAATTTTTAAGTCCCTGCTAAAGCATCTTAGCAAATATTTATAGGTATATGTACAGAACTGTGTTGTCATTTCATATTAATTTTTACAAATATATCTGAAGTGGTGCAGGTGGCTGTTCATCACAGATGGCTACTTGTCTTCTAGCAAACAATATTTGTGTTTTCTGCACTATTATTTCTCATAATGCATAAATTGGATTTGCATTTCACAAGAATACATGGAAGGTCTGAGATTATTATTACCAAATAGAAATCAACTCCTAAAATGTATCTGGCACATGACCATAAAATTTAATATTGTTTTCTGGGGTACATATCTATAGCAGGTATGATATATCCTCAGTCTTTGGCTTTTACCAAGTCAAAGATCACTTTTCTATTAGAGTTTATTAAGGGATTCTTTAGGCCCTTAAAAACTCTTTTATGGTGTGCACCATTGTCTAGAAGTATTTGAAAACTACAATTCAATGGGAACGTCCATCAATCAGAAAGTAATGAGACTCATGTAATATTATACAAACATTGGTGTATTAATCTGTGCTTTCTATCAACCTAAGAAATACCTCAGAAAGTTAAAATACAAAGAAAGGGATGGTCAGGTGATTAGCTAATTATAATCTCTAGCTGATCTTCTAGAGGACCAGTGTTTAAAATCCAGCTTTGTCATGTCAGTGACTGTACTGTCAGTGCATCAGACACCCTTTTATGGCCTCTTATCGCCAGGCATGCACATTGTGCATTGACATAATAAATGCAAGCAAAACACTCACACATTTAAATGGAAATAAATAAATCTTTTTTAAAATGAAAGAGAAAAAGTTTGTTTCTACTACTGGATCTAGAGGTTCCAGTCTATAATTGATGCTTCTCATTGGCTTGTTAGATGGTAAGACAGGCAGTATATGAGGAACAAAACTTACCACCTCAAGGCCAGGAAACAGGAAAGAGAGAAGAATTGCTCTCACAATCTCTTTCAAAAGTATACATCCCCCAGGCTGTAAAAATCTCTTACTCTTTACCCATGAGTCTTCACTTTGTGCATTCATGAATCTCTAACAATGAACATTCATTCTCCATTCTAACAACAAAAACAACACTTATTTTTGAAAAGCATCCAAGTGTTCCCACATACTTCAGCTCTACTCAAATCCTCCTAAAAATCTATTCTCAATATAAGTCAGAAAAAGTTGCTTTTTCAGAAAAAAATGACAATAAAATAAAATACCACTCCTGACCCATTAAGATAACTATAACAAAAAGATAGAAAAGAAGAGAAGTTGTGAAAATGAGAATAAATTAGGAATAGGAATGGAAAGTAATCATATATTATGTACAAGAGCTAAGTGAGTCTTTAGAGATAAATATAAAACTATCATACAAACCAGCAATCCCACATTTAGATGTACGACTAAAGAACTGAAAATGGATGCTCAAATGATTGTGCACACATAGTGCAAATATGTCGTACATTGTGAAGTAAAGTTCCACTCACCATTGCCATTTGAAAAATAGGTTATATGCAACCACATTGTCTATGATAGTCATGCATAAAAGGAATGAAATATTGTCATATACTATGGTGTGGATGGACTTTGAAGTATAATGTTTACTGGCAAAAGTTACATACAAAAGATCAAATGCTGAGTAGTTGCTAAACAATTTAACCCAGAGTCAGTCAAGCCATACAAATTGAACACAGGTTGGCATTGGTTAATGCTAGTTGCTCCAGAGAAATGAAATGGAAAATGATTACTTATTTGAAATGGAGCATTCTTTTAACTCATTCTGTATCACGATATTTCACCTTGATTGGATTATAGAAGTGGGAAATAATGGTCCAAATCCCTTATTTGTAAGATGTTGCAAAAACCTTCTGTATCATTTAAGGTCAAAGACCAAGTCCTACCCAAGCTCTACAGTTTGGCCCTCTGTTTCTTTGTGCTCTGTTTTTCATTTCACACTGTCCTAGTTGCTGTTCCATTTAGATTCAATTTGGCTGTCTCCTACTTCCAAGGACCTAGACATCAGCTCCTCCCTTACTCAGACCTTGTTGTTGCAATACATTCCTCATGTCTTTATATCTCACTGCTTTATCTCCTCTTGGACTGAATTCAATTGCACATTTTAAACAGACACTTTCCTTCACCACCATATGTCAACCAAATACTTTCGACCTACATATGGCTTACTCACTTCTTCCCTTATTTTCCTAAGGCATTGCCTCACAATGCAGCACAATGGAATTTATGTACTTCATTGAATAAGCACTGAATGGGAACCAAGTAAGCAAAACCCATAAGAAGGAGAGTTGGTGCTCTATTTGTTGTTTTCCCAGTGCCTAAGCCAGTGACTCACCCATGGTAGATAGTCTAGTCTGGTGTCCTTCAGATTCTATACCCTATGGACCTGACACACTAGCAGAAGTGTATTCAAAGAACGGAAGTTAAATTCAGGCTAGAGGGTTCACAGAGCAACAGTGGCACCATATTGTAATGAGGGTTTAAATCCTTCTGGAAGTTCAGAATTGTTGGTTTATTAAGTTTTCCAAATATTTCTAATAATTATTTAAGCAACTTATGAACGACTTTATGCTTAATTAAAAGCAGACTCTGGTACGTTCAAATGAAACCCTTGTATTATATAGTATGTTTCAGAAAATCATGAGGTTACTCTATTAAATTAAAAAAAATCTATCATTCAAATAACCAGTATCTTAAGAGTATATTCTTTTTAAAGTTTTTTCTATTTTGGTAACCCAAATAGCCCTAGGTTTTGAGGTAAAACCCTAAGATTTTTAAGTTCCTTAAATTATTGAATATTTTAATTCTAAATATCAGTAACATATATTTTTATTCTTAATGGACAATAAAGGATTTATATGTACACAGTATTATTTAGTTCTCAATATGTTTTTTTTTACCTTTTTAAATACCAATCAATCACTATTGTGTGAGTTACTACTAGAGAATTCTGGCAGTCACCATTAGCAACTATTCACCACACATCTATGTAACAGCTGCTTGATGTATCAATAATCTAGAATGAGAGATCATTAAGTGACCATAAAGTCCATCTGAGCTCCATGCTTTTGGCCAAGTCTGCTCCAGAATAGCCATTTCCTCTAAAGTTATCATCATATCTGACTGGACAGAAACCCTAAATATGCAAGATTATTTAGGACTGTGCTCAGAACTGCCCACTGTCATACTACCACATTCCAAGTAGATCAAGAAGTTCCTTGGTGTAACTCACAGACAGCAGCTGGGATGTGTATCTGTGTATCTTTTGCCTTGAGAATACTTGAAAACATTCATGGCAAAGACCAAAGATCTAAGAAAGAATAAAACATTGGGTCCAGCAACTCAAATTCCCACAAATCTCAACTTTATGTTTCAAGATTTACAACAATCAGAACTCAGACTTCAATGTTATGAGTTGCATCTTCACTCATTGAGGTGGCTTGAATGTAAAGGTTCCTTATTGACTCAGAGGGAATAACATTATTTGAGGTGTGGCCTTTTTGAAGGAAGTATGTAACTGGGGAGTGGGTTTTGAGGATTCAGAAACTCAAGCCAGGACCAGTGTTACTCTCTCTTCCTGCTGCCTGAGGATCTCTGGGTAGAATTCTCTCCAGCATCATGTTTGCTTGCCTGCTTCATGCTTACCATCATGGTGATAATGCACTAAACTTCTGAACAGTAAGCAAGCCCCAGATGAATGTTTTCCTCTATAAAAGTTACCATGGTCATGGTGTCACTTCCCAATAATAAAAACAGTAAGACACTCATCTTTAAAAAGAAGGTAAGTGTATGGTTTTGTTTATAATTAATTATTGAAACGAACATTTGTGAGGATAATTTTTATGGACCATTTATATGGAAGAGAGAGTATTATAAGAAAGAGAATGGAATTACTGAGTCCATTGGTGACTACAAATTTCTTCTTCAGTGAATAAACGCCTTTACTTCTTTTTCAGGTTAAATTAAATTCTGAGTAATTCACATTTAGGAAAGAGAAAAGATGACCATAAATTTATAAAAGGTGACATTTTAATCCAACCCCAAGCTCTTGGCTAATTATATTACCTTGGTCTTAAAAAAATAAAGAAAAATTATAGGTTGCTATAGGGTGAGCACAGAATTATATGCCTTAGACCTTTGTAGTCCCTTCATTTATAGACATACACTCACATAAACATGCACATATATACACACAGACACACATATACATACACACAAACACATACACATGATTTACTAGACCATTGGAGACTATTAAATGATGGAAGCATAAAAATCAACTAGAAAACATACTTTCAATTCTCTGCACTTGCATGTAACAGGATGAACACTGTGCCAAATAAATACAGAGTTCTTCATCAGAACTCTTTCTAAGATTCTACATACTAATTGAGCTTAGCATGTAGAGTACCATGAGAAGGCTACAGCAAAAGAAATAAAATAAAAATCCAGATAATTATGTTACTGAACTAATAACTGCAATTAAACATAGGCCACCTTCTTACTTTTATTTGTATTTTCCCTTGTGATATATATTAACTAAGCTGCCATGCTGTTCTATAACTATATTCATTAGAAATATACCTGAATCACTTTAATTTTGCCAAAAGATTTTTCTGCCAGCATGCACACTGTAAGAATTTTAAACAGAGGGTCTTAAAGAACACCAAAGTAGTAATAGCCCTTACACCTTTCTGCTGCCTAGAAATAGGTGGTCCACGTGGAAAGTAAAGGCAGGAGATCAAAAAGAAAATAGCTGTCACACTTACCGGGGATCAAGTCTTTCTTAGACTCATTCTCATCCCAAAGCCAAAACTCTACTGACAGAACTTCAGACCACATTACTCTTCTCTTCCTCTCAAAGGCAAGATCACAGAACTACAAGCAGTACTTGGTTGAGACTTGTACTGCAATTCTGGGTTTTCTTTCTGCCTAGAAAGTCCTTGGTATATAGAAAACTTAATGTGTTACTTGGTTTCCAGGTGTGTAGGAAAAAAAGAAACACTACATTCCTGTGTGTCCATTCTATTCCTGAAAATCTGGTAATGAATAGGATAAAATAGGAATATAAAATTAAATAATTGTTATTTTACATTTCTATCCCAAGGTAAAGAATGTACTTAACTACTTTCCCATAGGATTATTAGATAATGGAAGGAAGGAAGGAAGGAAGGAAGGAAGGAAGGAAGGAAGGAAGGAAGAAAGAAAGAAGGAAGGAAGGAACGAACGAAGAAAGGAAGGAAAAAAGGAAGGAAGGAATAAATGGAGGAAGGAAGGAAGGAAGGAAGGAAGGAAGGAAGGAAGGAAGGAAGGAAGGAAGGAAGGAAGGAGAAGGGAAGGGAGAAGATTTTGTGTGTACAGCACATAATAGCTGTGATTAACAAAGACCTCTGTACTCTCTGACTTTGACTCAAACGTGCTACTGAGCCAGTACTCTATGTTTAAAAATATATAGTAAAAATTGTGTTTATCTTTTCTGATTTTAGTTTTATATGAACTTATTCAACTTGTTAAATCATTTTCTGCTTAATTTTATTTAAAGAATAAAGAGGAAGAAAATTATGTCGTTTTTCTAGTGTGTGTTTCTGACTTCTTTACAAACAATCAGGTGTCCATCAGTGTGTGGATACATGACTGTGTCTTCGATTCCATTGATGAACATGTCTGTTTTGTGTGCCAGTCCCATGCTGTTTTATTACTAGAGCTTTGTAGTTCAACTTGAAATTGTGATTAGTGACAGCTCCTGCAGTTCTTTTATTATTTGGGATAGTTTTAGCTGTTGTGTGTGTGTGCATGTGTGAGTGCGTGTGTGTGTGTGTGTGTGTGTGTGTTTCCTTATGAAACTGAAAATTGTTTTTTCAAGATCTGTAACAAATTGTTCTGGAATTTTGCTGTGGATTGCACTGAGTCTGCAGATTGCTCTTGATAGGATGGCCATTTTTATTATACTGATCCTGTTGATTCATAAGCATGGGAGATTTTTTTTGACCTGCTGAAATCTTTTTCAACTATTTCTTCACTGACTTGAAGATTTCTATCATATAAACCTTTTATTTCCTTTCTTTTTAAAGGTATTTGAAGTTGTTTGAGTCTATCAAACTGGATGGCATGTAGGGGAATCCAAACAAAACTCAGCTCCTAATGGATCAAAAACCTTAACATAAAGCCACTGAACCTGGCAGAAGAGAAAGTGAAAAAGGCTTTGAACTTATTGGCACAGGAGTCTACTTTCTGAACATAACACTGATAACACAGGCACCAAGATCAACAACTAATAAATGGGACCTCCTGAAAATGAAATGTTTCTGTAAGGCAAAGGACACTGTCAATCAGACAAAGCAGCAGTTACAAAATGGAACCACATCTAATAGAGGACTAATATTCAAAATAAAGAAATGAAAACACTAGATAATAAAACAAATAACCAAATTAAAAATTGGGGCACATATCTAAATGAAATACTCAATAAAGGAAACACAAATGACTGGAAAAACTTAACGAAATTTTCAACATCCTTAGCCATCAGATAAACGTAAATCAAAACTACTTTGAGATTTCATCTTACATCTGCCAGGATAGACAAATCAATAAAACAAGTGACAGCTCCTGATGATGAAGATGTAAGAGGAACACTTATTCACTCCTGGTGGGATTTCATATTTATACAGTCACTATGGAAATCAGTGTGGCATTTTTCTCAGGAAGATGAGAGTCAATCTGCTTTAAGATAAGCTATACCACTCCTGGGCATATACCAAAAGGATTCATCATATTACTATAGAGACACTTGCTTAACTGTGTCCATTGCTTCTCTACTCATAATAGACAGGAATTGGAAACAACTTAGATGTCCCTCAACAGGAGAATGGATAAAGAAAACATGGAATGTGTGTACAATGGAGGATTACACAGCTGTTAAAAAGAGTTACATCATGAAATTTGCAGGTAAATGGGAGAGAGAGAAGATGATGGAGGGAATATAGGAAGAGACAGATGAAATTAGGACCATTTGAGAGAAAGTACGAAACCATAATGCAGTAGAAGCCTCTTAAAATACAGATATGAAAGCAGTCTTATTGAAATCAGCAAATAATAAAGTAGATAGATTCTCAATGGAAGTTTCCAGCCTCAGGATTGGGTTACATCTAGTTGAGTCATTTGCCAAAGGGGTTCCTTGGGAACCCCCAAACAAACCAGGGTGCTGCCCATACTATAGGTTGCTTTCCACAAACTGACAAGATCCCATTGCTGAATACAGTACATCCACAAATCAGTGAATATGGAGAAATCAAACGGATGTCTACATAGAGCCTTCACCACTGTGTTCTAGCATCTTTGATACAGGAGGTATCAGCAGGCTTAAAAGTAAACAATAACTGTTAAGCCAGCCAGATATATTCTTTCATATACAGTGGTGTACTGCCTACAAAATATGCTAGGGCAATGGTGGAACAAAGATTGTGTGAGTAAACAATCAATCATGAATTTGACTTCAAGCCTGCTCCACCAAATGGAATCCATACCTGGCACTGCTTAGGTACCAAGAAACAAAGACCAGATAGCCCAGGTACGAAGGGTAAAACCATATATTACTAATCTAAAATGATAAAATAATCATGACATAATAATAATAATAGCAATAAAATGACTCCTAAATGACACTCTGCTATACTCTTAGAGCAGCACTGTGCTCAGCCATCACCAGAGAACCTTCCTCCTACGGCAGATGGGAACAAACACGGAGACCCACAGCCAGACTTTATGCACCCAGCTGTAATGTAAATGGGATAGCTCTATTTAATGTCTTCTCTCAGGATTTAGCAAACTCTGAAGAGGAGGCAGAAAGAGTATAAGAAGCAGAGGGGATGGAGGACACCAAAGGAAACAAGGTCCTCTAAATCAACACAAGAGAAGCTCACATGAACTCAAAGAGAATGGGGCAGCATGTGGAAGGCCTACAAGGGTCTGTACCAGGTCCTCTGCATATGAATTATGGATTCCAATTTAGTGATTTTATGAGATTGCTGAGTATGCTGACTAGTGGGTCTCTGACTCTTGTAACTTCTCTTGAGGCTTTTGCCATCTGTTTTTGTTTTTTGTCTTATTAAACTTTGGTGTGATAGTTTTGTTTTATATTATGTTTTAATTATTATCCCTCAGAAGCCTGTTCATTTTTTAAGGAGAAACAGAAAGATGGTGAATCCAGATTCGGGACTGGGATGGGGTGGGACAAATAAGAAGTGGGAGGAGTAGAGGGAGGGGAAACTGTAATCAGGATATATTATGTGAGGGAAAAAAAACCCTATTTTCAATAACTGGGGAATGTAGTAATGAGGGGCTCGGGCTGTGTTTCCGGCGCCGGGCCCCTTGTTCTGTCCCAGCTTAACTTATGACTTTTCATGACAATGAGACACGTCTGCTCCTGGCAGTACCAGCTACTTCAAGAGGAAGATGGGCATCGAAGAGGCTCCTTATGGAATTGGGCAAGAAACTGCTCTTGCCTGGACTGTTGCATAAACTGGACACAAAGAACCCACAGAGAGAAGACTACTAAACCTGCCTAAAGGTGAGATGATCCTTCAGAGTTCCTGCTTCATGAAAGAGTCTGTGAGACATTCTGCAGGATACAGAAGAAAGTAACTGAACTGTCTTTAAATTTTCCTGCTTCATGAAAAAGTCTCCTGGATACTATGGGCCTGTAGGCTGAAGATGGATGCCCCAACGGTACAGAGGAACTTTGGGTGACTGTCCAGGCAGCGAGATGTCTCTGTCATTTCTAGAGTTTGGAAGTTGCTTATTTCTTGTTTACTTAGGTAATATCTTATCCTT
>PVIU01022935.1:0-28383 GCA_004026605.1 Ondatra zibethicus | reverse complement strand
TTATTATCTTAGTCTTTAAGTTAGATAGGTATTGAGAATTATAGATCAGTAGTCATCTATGTTTGTTATATTTATGATTAGACTAATCAGGTTCTTTAGATACATAGAGATTATATTCAGTATAGATAGATAATCTTCAACCTCTTCAAGGAGCTGTAGAAAATGGCCTTTAATATAATCTAGAGTTTCGTAGTTTCACGACAATGAGACACACTCACTCCTGGTAACACCAATCTATTCCCGAGAGAATGTTGAGCACCACAGACACTCCATCTGGAGCCTTTCTTCTTGGCAGAACTGGCCTCTGGGCAAGGAAATGCCCATACCTCAATCACTGACAGAGATACCGAGTATCTGTAAGTGGATAAAACAAAACTGTCATATCCTGCCAAGACAGGGTAAGATAGTTTTTAAAAGTTTCTTGCTCTTAAAAATGGTATGTCAGTTACTTTAGGCCTTAGCCAAAGTTGGTCACTTCAACATTGCAATTGAGACTTTGGGTGATTATCCAGGTAGTCAGTTGTCTCTGTCATTTGTTGCACATTGTGGAAGTTTCCCAATTATACTTCCTGTCCACTCAAGCAATATTGTTTCCCTTCTCAGATCTCTGATGGAGTTAAAGATTAAATAATGATAGTTACCTTCCTCACAGTTTAGCCAAGCTTAATTTCAATGTAATACTTAGACTCCTTAAAATAGAATGTTTATTAAAACTCTTGTTATGCATTCCTTGCTTAATATTGTTTATTGTTTGTAATTTTGCATTTGGTGTCTGTTCCAATTGTATATAGCTATGTCAGGTTGGATTAATCCTGTTTAGACAGAAGGGGGAGATGATGGGGAAGAGCCACTAGCCAATCACATCAAGTTGGGGTGTGGCTACTGGGACCCCAGGTAGAAAATAGGGAGAACACAGGTACGCTCTCTCTCCATGCGGTGTCCACCAGAGGGATTGGATCACGACTTTGGTAGAGTGAGTTCCCTTTTCCTTTCATTAAAAATACATGTTTCTATTGAGCTGGCTTAGTTATTGATTTGTGCAGACTTGATAATTCATCGACAGAAGATCAGAAAGTAAAACAGTCCCACTGGTCAGCATTGCACATCAGGCCATAGCAGCATACACCTTTAATCCCAGTAGACATGTTAGTTGCCTTAGAAATCAGGTGACTTTAATCTCAGCCCTAGAGAGGATTATAAAATGGGAAGAAACAGCTCTCAGGCACAGTCTCATTCTGAGATTCCTGGAGGCTGGATCTACATTTTCAGACTGAAGTTGAGGTACAATCCACTGACTGATTCTGCTTTTTGAATCTTCAGGGAGAACCCTAATTTCTCTCTCTGAGTTTTTGTGAATTGTGCTTCAGCACAGTCATAATCTAAATCACACAAAATCAAATCCCCAATGTTTAAATAACTCAATGTCCAATTACCTGGGATTCACTCATGGTCCTCTAGGCTCCACCAAGGGGCTTGGTTCACTTCTTCAGCTCTGTCCTCTACAGAAAATACAGATTGTACTCTAAGCTCCTAATGGCTCAACTCTACCACAGTGACTGTTCTTGGTGGTCATCCTATGGTACTAACATCTCCAAAGTTACTGGGGTCTCTTTCCACAACTGGGCTGAACCTTCACCAACAGCCTCTAGTGGATTCTCTTCAGAAATGCCAGCCCTGCCATACAGGGCAAACCCTCAACTATTCTCATTACCACTCCAAGCCTTCAAAACCAGTACCACCTGGGAGACACTAACACTACCACGCTCAGCTGCCAGAATGAGTTACAACCTTAGCCACTTCCAGAATACACGTTCTGTGTGCTGGCACTGAGGAAACACTTCCCAGAAGATTTTACCTCAATGGTATTGGTTACTTATTAATCACTGCTGATTCTTCAGTCCAAGCTGATGAGCAACCATTATCCCACCAAAGCAAAGTTATCACTTTAGTAGTTATGGCATCTTGTTCATCACAGCCAATTATCCTACCCATAAAAAGAACCACAGATTCTTAACTCAGAAAGACCCCATTAGGTCTTGTCTTCCCTCTGAAACTTCACAACACAGGCTTCCATCATCTACTGAGCTCTCAAAATCCTCATCTCCCAACCTACTACAGAATAAGTCACTAAGCTTTCAATACTCAATAGCTTTTCAACTACAAGTTAAAAAGCCCACCCAAAATTTTTCCAAAAACAATATAGTCATGTATGTCACAGCAATACCCAACTATTCTGGTACTAACAACAGTCTTAGCACTACTTTTGATGTGATGAAGCACCATGACTAAACCAACTTGGGGAGGGAAGGACATTTTGCCTCACACTTCTACATCACTGTTCTGCATCAAATGAGGTCAAGACGGGAACTCAAACAGGGAAGGAACCTGGAGGTAGGAACTGATATAGAGGCCATGAAAGTACGGTATAACTGACTTGGTCATCATGGCTTGATAGTCTGTTGTCTTATACAATGCAAGACTAAGTTGCAGTCAGAGCCCATTTTAAAACCAAGGAGATGTATTACAGAGAAGGGGGTGGGCAATTTATGCAGCTCGTTCATTCTTCATCCTACAGAAGATCTGGATAGAAACCTCCTACACTATTGAAAGACAGACCTACTTAAGGCTTTCTCAGAGGCTCTGATGAAAGGAAAAAGGGGAACCTAGTTCTATGTCCAGGATTGAATGTGGCAAGGCCAGTCTGGAGCTGGAGCCAGGCCTCAAAGGAATTTAAATTTCAATTCTGAGAACTGGGACTTTTCTCCCTAAATACTAAAATTATCATCCCCAAGGACACTGCATGCTTGGTCTCTCATGCTTTTAGATTCTCCATGTTCCCTTTGTGCATCACTGTTTGATTAACTCCATGTGGACTTATTCCTATTATATGATAGCTTTCTTCTCTCTCTGTCCCATTTTTCCCTGGAAATAGTGCATAAGATTTCTTAATAAGCTCACTTGGCATAAGACACAGCTTCTGCAAGACCTCCTAAGCTGAGCTGTTCTGTTTTCTTTATCTTGGATAGCCTTGATCTTCCTTCTCAGGATCCTGTCACTGAAGATTGACCTGCTGGTCAGGGTAACCACAGTGAGGCTCCTTTTCAAAGAAAAAAAAACAATGGATAGCAATGGAATGCCTTGTTTGCTTGGGGATACCTAAGAACTGTTTCTGCCTTGCCATTCTTGGATTGCTAATGGGCATTTCCCCAGTTTGGAGTCCACAGACAATAGAGGAAAGCAGAATGTTTGAGGTATGGTGTGGGAGGTCCTTCTGTATATGTGTGGCTTTTATTGGTTAATGATAAAGAAGCTGCTTTGGCCTGTGATAGAGTGTGGGGCAAGAATTTTCATGTAAAGTCCAAGAAAATTTGGGGGAAAAAAGGCTTCTAGACCCTCAAAAATGGCAGCCAGGGGCATCTTCTTGGTAACAGCAAGTTTTCAGATAAGCTGTGTTTGAAAGGGAGGTGCAGTAAAAACTGCATGACTTTTTTAAAATGCAGTGACTTCCTGGTTCACCAGTACAAATGGCTCTAACTCTTTTGGGAGGTTCCTATGGAACGTGGACTGTGATCAGAGTCCTACACATGGGGTCTGTGAACAGAGTGCTACAACTTGCTTAATGGCAACATAGACCCACTGGGTGGCTAAAAATGGGGCAATGTACATGGCTCTCAGAGGCAGCAAACATGCCTCTGCCATGTTGGACTGGACAGAGCAAGAAGGCAGGGCTGTGTTGGCCCTAGCTATATCTACTTAGCATTAAAAAAGGGGTGTTTCTGGTCAGAAAATAATTACAGATACATGATAAAGACAGATTCAGATAAAAAAGAACTCTAAATGGGTCAGTGTTGGATAAATGTACATAGGCTTGGGAGAGAGAAGGAAAATAGTATAAAAACTTATAAAAAGAACTAAATCATTTAAAAAATAAAACAAAGTCATTAAAGAGACAGAGTATAGACAGTCATAGATTAAAAGGAGTAAAAAAATAATTCACTTAAAGAGAGAAAAGACAAAGAGAGTCTGGATTATGTATATTATTGTGGTTTCTTTGAATTTTTTGACTTTGAAGGAGCCAAGTACAGGGAGACATTTCATTGTATAGGCTGCTAAGCTAAACAAACATATATATTTTAATGGTATCTTGACTTCAGAATTTGTGTCTAAGGACTTGTTGCTTTGGAAAAAAAGGTTCTTCTTTTGTTGACACATAAGATAAGAACCTATGGATTTCTTCCAGACTAATGTGGTTTGATGGACCAAGACCACCTGAAAGATCAGTAAACACCCCCCAAAATTACTTCACCCAACAAAAAACAGGAAGCAGTTTGGAGAGAACTATGCCCAAATTCACCAAATATTGTTTATAAATGTTTGTTTACACTTAAAGAGGAATATGCTATAGAGATTGATACTTTTCATTGGTATGAATCTTGGTTTATGGATACAAATTTATGTCAATTTTGTCACACACACACACACACATACTCTTGATTAAGGTATTGTTTTGTGCAGCTCATTTGAAATGTAATGTATAATTAAGAAATATAGGTTAATAGAGAGTAATCTATAATAGTCAAGCTTCTAAGCATGTTAGTTAGGTTTTCTAGATATATAGAGATATATTTCAGTTAGATAGGTATTCTTCAAATCTTTCAGAGACCATCAGAATATGGCATTTAAAATTAAGAATTTAGGACTTTTCATGATAATGACACACATCTGCTCCAAGCAGCAACTAATAGCTTCAAGAGGGAAAATAGCCACCAAAGAGGCTCCTTATGTAGTTTGCTAGCCATTTTGGCAAGAAACTGCTCTTTCCTATATTGATTGATGGTATGCTGTGTGAACTGGACATACAAGACCCACAGAGAGATGACTGCTGAACTTGCCTAAAGGTGAGATGGTCCCTCTGGTTGCTGCTTCATGAAAGACATTCTGCAGGATATAGAAGAAAGTGACTGACAAACTGCCAATATAGGAGGAACTGTCTTTGAAATTTCCTGTCTCATGGAAAAGTCTGCCAGATACTATGGGCCTGTAGGCTGAAGATGGATGCTACAATGTTACAGAAGAACTTTGGGTGACTGTCCAGGCACCAAGATGTCTCTATCAATTTAAATAAATGGCTTAAGTTAAGAAATAAAAGTTAGCCAGAAATACACTTAAGCTATTGACCATACAGTGTTGCAAATAATATAGTTTCTGAGTGGTTATATTGTATCTGAGCAGCCAGGAACGAAGGAGCAGCCTCCCCCAACAGAGGTACAGTTCATGGACAGAGAGTACACAGAGAGAGGAAAACAGTTTGAGAAACACTGTAAATTCAATCTGATGAAAATTTTCTTCAGATCAAGAGCCCATGAAAGACTAGCGACTAGTTTTTCAGATTCCCAAATCACAGAGAAAGATCAGCTTATGCTGATACAAAGAAACAGCAAAAGATTATACAACCAAAGAAAGGAAAGGAATACTTGTTAAACTAATGCATCACAGATTTGTAAGCTGCTTATAACATAATTTGATTTCTTTTCTGGGTATGTATATAGTAGGGGTGTGTATGTGTGTTGACGTGTGTGTGTGTGTACACACTGTGGCAAATGTGTGTGAATGCGGAGGCAAGAGTTTGATAACAAGTGTCCTCTTTTATCGTGTATTATTTCACTTACTGGGGCAGGATCTCTTAGTGAGCCCAGAAATCATTGAGTCCATTAGTCTAATGAGTTAGCTTGCTCCCTGATTTGTGTCTCAACCTCAGAAGCACTGGGGTTGTAGAGGGGCTACCATTTCTACCAGGCACTTACAGTGGTGCTGGAGATCTGAAGTCTGATCCTACTGCTTACACAGCAGGTGGTTGACCTACTGAACTTTCATCCAGTTCCTGGACAAAGGATTTTTAAAACTTGTCATAAAGTTGTTAATGGACACCACAGAAAACAACTATGGGAAATTAATGCATGAATAGATTATACCCATGAAGATGTAGAAACTGTAAATAAACCAAACAGGGATTCTGAAATGAAAAATGCAATAACTGATCTGAAAAGAAATAAGTTAGTTTCAAGCAAGGCTGGGGGTGAAAGCTTAGGAAAGAGAAAAAGTAAAGTGTGCGTTAGCAAAAAGAAAGAATGTATGATTAAGCCTATGGAAACTCAGTAACTTGCAAGCTAATTTAAAACTGGTGGTTATTAAAGGAGGTTGAACTGAGGAATCCTACAAGGGAAGACAACGCTAATTCCAGAAGACATGGGTAATTAAGTCAATATCTCAGTTCCAAATATGGGATATCCTACAAGATACTTGTATGGGAAAACACAATGATCCACAAAATTGCAAAAGCTAATGCCATTATTTTTTATAGATTGTCCACCATTACTATATTGGAAGACCATATTAGTGAACATAACATATAGTTTCAGGACACAAAAAAAAAAAAGTCTGAAGTTGATGAGAAAACCTCCAAGCTACTGATAAGAATTCATAATGCTGGAAAGCACTTTGCAGGCTGCTGAGAGAGAAGCCATCAATGGCCCTGCCCTGCAACAACAATCAGCCTCACAAGATGACTGCTGGTGTAATACTGATATGAAGTTTATGGGGATAAACAACTGGATTCTGATTAGATTTGAGGCCTCCTTCATCACAGAAGAGAATTCATGTCTGTGTTAGAAATGGGTTTTAACTCATAGCTATGAAGGTCATAGGCCCTAAGGAAGACCCACTCTTCTAGTTTTGGTAAATGTCCATGATGTCAGACTACCATCTAAATATCTATGTTTATAGCCATCGGTTTTCCACCTTGGTCAGAGAAGCTTCTTTTTTGCAGTGGAGCCAGGATGAATGAGCAGGGGTCTTATAAAGGCAAAACAGACAAATTCAGCACTTTCCTTGGGGTAGCCGAGTTAGTTGTTGGCAAGCATGGGAGGACATTAACTTTAAATAAGTAAATGGCACAATTACGTCACCAAGTGCTTTTATTTAATAGGAGATCAGAAAGCCTTGTGATTACAGAAGCAGAACGGCACAGGTTAGAAAAAGTTCATGTTAAATACTGACCTCCTTTTTACGCTAAAGTCGGGCTAGGATATAGCAAAAATTTTTCTTGCTTCAGTCTGATACCGTAAGATTTTAGTGGTGTTTGGGATGAAGAAGCCACAGCCACTGGGCAAGGGCCATAGCAGCCAGACCCAGGCCATTGCTGAGGCGGAAGTTGAAAGTACTTCAGTCCATCTTACACCCTGAGCACTAGAATTTCTGAGTTGTCAGTGCCTGCCTGGACAAGCTGGGTTGCAAGCTCCTGCTGGACTGAGACAAAGGCAGAGCCAGACCAGCTCGCGGCCTGTAACTCCCCTCACTGAATTCTGTGCCTGAAGACCCATCCACCTCACTGAAATACCATGGAATCATAACCTGCTGTGCCCTCCATCTGGTCGGTGGAGTCTGACAACCCTAACTTGGCTGCTATCTTGGAGATGCTCTTTTGGGTTATCATTTGGAAGCAGTATGGCTGAGCTGGTGGGTGATATTTTAAATAGTAAGGTACAGGTTGGGCTCAAAGTAATGCCTGATAACGCATCCCTTGGAAGTTGTCCATCCACCTTCTGGGTCCCCTTCAGAGTAAAGAGTGCTTAGGGGCAGGTCCTGGCAGAGATTCAACTGGCCAGCTTTTTTTCTAGCATGTCTCAGGTACACTGCCCACAAACAAGCCAGCCAGGGTCCCTGTACCTGGGCAAGGACTTCCTTTGTAATCTGCATTGTAGGATGAGGCGTCCTCCCCCTATCTTCCTCCTCTGTTTTGTTTCTTGAGGGAGGAAAAACTGAATCCCATGAGAATCAGGAGAGTCCCCAGGGATTGGAGGCAGAGAGGGATGACTAGACCCCCACAGATGGTCTCCTCATATGTCTTTATTATGCTCCATCACACTGTGACATGAGTGCTGTATCCTTCTGAGAGTCACTTATCAAGTGAGTCTGAAACCAGACACTGCTACACAGTGAGAACCTGTTTTCAAAATAAATATATAAGCCCTTTCCAGAACTAAAAGCACTTTGCCTTGTTGAATGATGCAACAGTTCACCATCCTGATAATTTTGTTTGCAATACACTTTATTCCATGTCTCAATCCCCTCTCCTAAAATCAACGTCTGTTTTTCTCCAGGAAGCAACTTCATGTGCTATGTTAGCAGCTGTTCTGCTAGAATGGAAAAGGTAACAAGCCACCTGGTAAACACCGTGGACTTACCAATGGGCTTGTTTGGAACTGCCCAAGATTGAAAGTAGTAATTCTTCTGCTCTGATTTCAATTTCAGTCTTGCTGTATCTGAGATTCAGCTCAGAGATGCCTGCTGCGGTGGCTCAAAGTGCTTCCATGAGCATGCTGGAGACAGAACCCACTAGCACATATCTCCAACAGGAAGGAGAAATTGGTATGTATTTGATGCAATAATAAACAAAATAAAAGAGGAAAGAGGATCTTGGCCAGGGTCTCACAGAGAAATAGAGTCTCCTGTCTGGTAGCCTGTCATGGTGGGTCTCTGGAAAGTGGAGATGCTTAGAGGCCTCTTGCATATTAGTTACTCTATCTGAGTATATAATACTCAAGTATTTCTGAGCAAGAGAAATGAACAAGGAATCAATTATAAGAGCCCAAAGCATACCTTTTGTTCAGTTGGATTTTTAGGTTTTGTTTGATTGTTTTGTTTGGTTTTGGTGTGTATGTGTGTGTGCCTGCGTGTATGCCTGTGTGCATGCCCATGTGTGTATACATGTCTGCCTGCCTGCATGAACACATGCATGCATGTCTGAGTGCCTGCCTACCTGCCCAGGCGCCCATGTGTGCACGTGTGTGTGTGTTTGTGTGTGTGTGTGTGTGTGTGTGTGTGTGTGTCTTTAGCTTTCTAGTCCACTCTATCTGGTAATTTGAACTCTCATGAGTTAAGAAAGTTGCTGTAGACCATGCTCCTTATGTCCCAGAGTAAAGGAAACTCTAACAGCACAGTTTTCAATGTTCACAGCTAAGGAAGTTCCCTGTGGGGCTGGGGCCTGTGGTTTGCAGATCCAGTGTGATTCATAGGAAAGCTGGAAGGTGCAGCAAAGGTTGAACCCCTACTCAAGCAAATCTTCTGGTATTTCTGGTTCATGGAAAATTATGGAAATGGAGAATCCTGTGGATTTTCTGTTAAACTGTCTTGTGTATTTGGAAACCAACTGTTTCATTCTTTTATTTTTCTTCCTTTATTCCCTCTTCCCTTACTTTAAATTGTTTGATTACTTGTTTGTTTTAGTGAAAGAATATGGATTTTCTGGAAAATAGTGTTCATAATTACCAAAAAAATAATTAAGGTCATGAGGAATGTAGATGTTTTTCAGCTTAGTCAAATAGTTCCATATCTGAAACCGTTATCATTCTCCAAATAGAATCATATTCTTGCCCATATTTCTATGAGAAAAGGTAGCTAAGGCAGATAATTTAATGTTGGTGTTGGGGGGTATGTGTGCTATTTTCTATAATAAACATTTAGGATTTAGTTCCAGAAAAGAAGAATAATTAAAGAAAGGAAACAATAATAGTCACATGTTCAAGTAAATAAATAATTTTCAGAAGTGAAACATCCAAATGAATTTGGGGGGACCATTTTAAGGAAAAGTTGCATATTACCATATTGAAAAAGAAAGCCATTGTAGAAATCCTGATGCACTGAATTCAAAGGCTATCTTTGTTTAATGTACAACTGGAAAGTCAAAGGGTTGAAAAGTTTCTATGGAGCCAAAATCCAAAGGACATTGTATAAGCTGTCCCAGAGTCTTCAGAGAGACCAACATTTAGCAAGCAGTTCTTCAGAAAAAGAGTGAAAAAGTGCAGCTTTGGTGGACCTAATTAGTGAATCAGAACACAGAGAAGCTCAGATCTGATTTAGAACTCAGAAAAGCCAGCAAGCTTCACGGACTGTTTGGCTGCAGCTCCACTAGTGACCACAGAGTGGAGTTCCAGGAAAGGAAAAGCACATTATCTCAGTAAAGAATTACTTTTTCTGCCACCTCTTTTACACGGCTTTTGGTGAATCAGCCTTGCTGAGGGGTGGTCTCTTGGTCATGTGATTGACAGGCCCAGCAGGACTAACTCTTATGACCGAACACAATGGTGTGTCATGTCTACCCAGGACAAGAAGCAGATTCTGTTCATCTGAGAGGAGGAAATAGACTTCAGGGGAACACTGATATCTCCAATGGCCTCAAAGGCTACTGTAGCATTCCCTGCTCAAGATTCTCCAAAATTATTTACATTATGGGCTAACCTTGAGGAACAGATATGGTGTATTTCTGCTAGGAAGATGTAGGGGTCCATTTTAAAAGCTGCTCAGCAGACATGCTTAGTGTCAGTTAAAGGCTTATGCACAGCATCCACTCAGGGAGCTCTCTTAGAAGAAAGGAAATAGAGACTTGGTCGTTTCTGACCTCTGACCTGGATATAATCAAAGACGTTTCCTATTTCAAAGAGAATTGGAACTGCTCACCATTGGGACCTCTGCTTCGAAATCTGTTTGGCCCATTTCTGTTTCCTATCCTGAGCTAACCATTCAATCTTCTGTCAATTTCCTAAGTGTAAACTGAGACTCTGTAGTTTGGGAGTTTTGAGAAAATGAACAAAATGTGACGGTTAAAGTCAGCTGGGGTTTTGTTTGTTTTTCATTTCTTTGTTTGCTTTTTGTTTTGTATTGTTTCTCTGTGTAGCCCTGTCTGTCCTTAAATTCTCTTTTTAGACCATGCTGGCATCAAACTCAAGAGATCCACATGCCTCTGACTCCCCAGTGCTGGGATCACATAGGAAAAATTCTGTTTCCCCTTCACCCAAGTCTTCTGTAGACGAGGACATCATTAATGAACCAAGACTTTCTGTGAAGTGCTATAGAAAATCCTACAGCCAATGACCCTTAAGTTACCCGCCCACTGGGGCGTAGCCTCTTTTACTATTTATGCCAATGTAAAGCTTGCATCTGCTCTCTTGTCCAGCTGCAGGACTGGGTTTCTGTTCTCTATTCTAGCAGAGAATTCTGATTTGTGAGTCTACCCCTAAATAAATAACCGTCTATTTTCTTCAATTCTGAGCTGGTGTGGGATTTCTTTTAAGCATCCTTCATCAGTGAAGGGCATTTACAGTAGAGGAATACAAGTCAAATCTACAGATGATTCTGAGGCAAATTTACCATTTTCCCTAAAATATTCTTGAGATTGATGTTCTCTTATTTATATTTTGAGATAAAGAGCTCCAAGGAAAATGTCTCAGAATGGTCTCCTCCGTGACTCCTGTTAAGCTTTACTGCTGCTATGTAGTGAACATGGGTCTCACTGCAGCTATAATTACACTCGTAGCTTTGTCAGGTAAGTGACTTATTCCGAAGCATTCTGTTCACATTTACATTGTTGGTTATACTTACAAGCTGATACTGTATGGAAGGACTCATGCTAGGAAGGATTCCAGAGAAAACACGCCAAAAATTCCTGTTCTCTGGGAACTTAGGGTCTAGCAGGAAGATGCACAGCACAGGCTGTGGTGTGCACAAGAGGCCAGGCTCAGCATCCCTGGGAAGTGGACATTCAGCAATTCTAGAGCAGTGGTTTAAAACCTTCCCTAACACTGCAAACCTTTAATATAAATACTGATTTTTTTATGAGTGACCCCAATCATAAAATTATTTTCATTGTTACTTTATAACTGTAACTTTGCTACCATTGTGAACTGTAATGTAAACATCTGATATTTCCAATGGTTCAGACACATGCCATGTGGGGTGTCTATTCAAGGCAGAGAAGAAGGAGAGGAAAACTAAGCAGAGATTCACAAGGAAGCTTCTTCAGCTAAAAGGAAGTGAGAACAGTGAAGAGTAATATCGTTGGGGAAGGCACAGGAAACCCCACCCCCATGACTCCTGGTTTCAGTTAATATCTTCAACCACAATCTGAAAATATTAAATAGAAAGTCCCAGAACATGTGATTCCCAAACTTTTAGCTGTAGATTGTTCTCAATAATGTGATAAAATCTTGATCAACTTTGCTGCCATAGCTAGAGAAATGTCTCATGATATTGTTCTATAAAATCATTTTGACCACATCAATGAATAATACACACATGTCTAGACAGGACAAACATTTGTCAACAAGTCTTGGTCAGTGTAACCTAAACTATTACATAGCTCAGAAAATAGTCAAATAAAAAGAAGGGACAGTCATTCTCACTGCCTGTTGCATTGTCCTTTTCACTGAAGCCTTGTGGAACTGAGAACTGAGAACAGCTACAAAAATTCCCCATCACTAATGTGTGGGCAGTCATTTCTGGTATTTACTATGTCCTATCAGGTCACCAGAAGTGAATAAGTGTTCCTATTCCTGCACATAGTTCCAACATCTGTTGTCACGTTTCTTCATGATGGTCATTCTGTGCTCCTCTAACAAGAGCAACCAGTGTGTGTGTGTGTGTGTGTGTGTGTGTGTGTGTGTGTGTGTGTGTGTGTGTGTGTGTGTTAGAATTATAAGAAGGCCTTGAACAAAGTTTTAGTATCAAAGACCTATTTTGACCATGTCATGTTTTGCAGGCTGGCATTTTTCTACAGTAAATCCAGGCAAGTGAGAAGTTCTTTTTGTTTTATCAAAAAAAACAAGGATCATGTGAAGGAGGGTTATGGGAAAGAAAGCTGTAGGATTCCAGGGATCAGGAACATCCTTAATTGGCTGATGGCATAGAAATTATTTCCTTTCAGGGTTTGGTGTCTTTAGTCCCAGCACTCAGGAGATACAGTCAGGAAGGTTAACTATACATTCTAGACAAGCTTAGTCTACACAGGGATATCCAAGCCAGGAAGGGGGTCATAGCGAGATTCTGTATCAAAACACAAAATATGAAGAAAAAATACCATTTCTTCAGAGTCCACTGGAATTTTCTGAATTGGGGACCTTCCTGTTAGGAGGAGTCCCTCAGTGATCATTTAGGAAAGCTACTGCCCAGCACATAGCACACAACTGAGATCTGGATAGCTAACCAAGACAGAAAACTTTGAAATGTTTATTATATTTCCTGAACTGTCTACATTTCAGTGAGAAAAGAAAAACTGGTCACTGAGTGCCCTGGACCTTGCTCTCCCACCTGCCCAACAGACTGGATTGGATTTGGAAATAAATGTTTTCATTTTTCTGAAGACACAAATAACTGGTCATCCAGTCAGACTTCCTGCATGGCAAAACAGGGCCATCTTGCTCTATTTGATAGCCTGGAGGAGCTGGTAAGAAAGGATCAGGAATTGGTTTGTTGTTTATTATGCTGAGTGTGTAATTCTTTGAAATAGTGAGCGTAAGTCTGAAACATGAGGAAGGATCCTACCCTAGACACTGGGGGACATAGGAGCACATTAATGTGTGCCATTTGCTGATGTTATTGCTTCTGACTAAAACCCTGAGACATTCCAGAGACTTTTGATCATGTGGTGTTCATCGTCAATCTGTAATGTCAAACATACAAACTACTGAGATACTTAGTGATCATAAAATCTTCACTGAAACTTTCAAATATTGCATACTGAAGGTGACCACTGTTAATAACTGCAAGAATGGGCTTAACAAGGGACTTTCCCAGTCACAGTGGAACAGGTATTTATTCATATACTTTGGATTATAGAAGAAAATGTATCCACTGAGATCTGAGAGCCATTATGGCTCCACGGTTGGTGACCCTCTGTTACACCCTGTTGCCTTCCCAGAAGGAGACTGTAGGGCAAAGACTCAAAGGGTCATCTGAAACAGAGAGACACATTTTTTTTTTGCTTTCTGTGTTTTATGACAGAATTTCCTGAAGAGATACAATTGTGATTCTGACCGCTGGATCGGCCTGCACAGAGAGTCACCAGAGCACCCTTGGATGTGGACAAACAACACTGAATATAACAACTTGTATGTATATAAACCACTTTTCCTTCTACTGTGTTCATGTGTTGTGATTGTGTGAGCTGTGACTATAAGAGAAGAAAGCCTGAGTCATGTGGAGCCAACTGTACTGGAAATGTAGAAAAATAAACCCTTAGGTTGAAGGAGTGCCTCAGAGGTATGGTGGGTGATTATATGCAATAGATAATCCCCAGAAGTTCCACATCCCTACAAATTTAATTTTTTCTGTGTGTTCCCATTTAATAGCCATCATTTTCAAAGTATTTACTTAGTGTGATGTCCTTTGAAATCTTTCACAGGATGATGGTGTCTGGGGTGGATGCTGTCTGCTCCATCACCAATTGAAAACTTTTCCTTGATGATAAACACTTCTGTTGGCTGTTTACATCACTGCAGATGGGCAGTGAGGGCTCTGAAACCCCAGGAAGCCACTGCACAACTGCTGGACAGGACTTGTCAGACAGCTGTGTGCACAGCGTCACCTGTTCAAAGAAGCAGAGACTCTAGGGACATTGGGAACCACCTCTAAAGTCTCATCATCAAAGAGCACTGAGACAATCATGAATGTGAGCATAGCCATTTCAAATGGAGTCATTTTACTGGAACAGTAAGACATAGACCCAGTCACAGCCATCATTAAAGACCTTTCAAAAATTTACTAAGAACTGGATTTTCCTCACTTCTATACATGTGTAAAATACTTCAAGACAGAATTGAAAAATTGCCCTTTTGAGGCTACCCATGACAGCAGTTTATTTTAACATGATATCAAGCACCAGTCAAATGCCTTCTACACACTATATAGGGCCGATTTGGAGAAATGATGAAGATGTGGTGTTCAAACTGAACACCAAGAATGTAAAAGAAGTTCGGTCTGACTAGTACAGATGATTCCTCATAAACTCTTCCTTTCTTTAATTCTTATTACAAATTAGCAGTGAAGATGGATGAGATTTCATTGCTAGATAGAATCAGTGTCAGTCTGTGCAGAAATCGTGTGTGTTTGCTGTTTTAGGGTTCCTATCCGAGGAGGAGGAGAATATGCTTACCTGAGTGACAGCAGAATCAGCTGTGGTAGGGGCTACACACACAGGAAATGGATTTGTAGCAAGCCTAAAGCTACTCTTTACAAGGGCCACGGATTTTAAATCCAGGGTAGGGAATGTGCCGAAGCATGCCTGAGAAAGAAATGCTCTGTGACTTCTTATCTACGATTGCTGCTCCACTCCTGATCTACTAAAATAATCATCAAAATCCTATGATAATATGTGTTGAAAGAAAAGATAAAATTTCACTGAGAGGATTATACATAAGGGTTCTTGGTAAAGCATGGATGGTTATAAATTAAATAGGTATTTGAGTAAAACCTAAAGTATAGTCATATGTATATTAGTGAGCTCCACTTTTATGACCAGATATGAAATTTTTTTCTTTGGTCCTTGCTTTGAATGCAGGGGACCTAAAAATGTATGGAGACTAAATGCATGGAAATGATTCAATAACACAAGAAATGTGGTACTTGGTTTGTGGACTCTAAGTATTTTTGTACATATGGTCAATATTATTTTATAAAATTCAATAACCAATATGATGTGATATCTAGACAGTATTAAAACCAATACTGTATACCTTGTGATTAACTCATCATGGACTTAGTAAAAATGTTTTATACTTTATGCCTCTGTGTTCCTATTTAGTTACAGTGGACTAAGAGAATGATACAAACAAATGCCCTTTAACTTTCTTAATTCAACTTTTTGTGAGACTTTCCTACATGAGTATGTCATTCAAACTTCATTCTTTATTAGTTTCACTCAAAAACAAACCTAATAAAGTGTAAGAAAGTTAATTACTGAACATTTTAAAATGTATTTGGTGCCTAATTTTGCAATCATTTACACACAGTTGAGTTCTAAGAACAAAATAATTTAATTTTTTTTATCATTATACTGTACTGATGAGTACTAAAACGGACTAAATAACAAATAAAATGTCTGCCTTCAGTAAATTTCATCTTCTTACTTTATTGCTATATGGACTAAGCCTGGTGACCTGAGTTTGACCTGGACCCACATGGTAGAAGGAGAAAACCAACCCCAGCAAGTTGTCCTGTGATGTCCACAGCTATGCTGTACACATACGCATATATACGCAAATAAAAAAAAAAGTAAAATTTTTTTAAGTTCAACTTTTATAGAGACTGTGCCTATTACATTTGTTTCATTGCTGTTGTTATTGATGTTGTTGTTTCTGCTACTGCTGCTATTTGCTTATTGTTATTGTTTTTTTGAGACAGGATCCTGCTATGTAGATCTGGCTGTCCTGGCACTCACTATGTAGACCAGGCAGCCTCAAATTCACAGAGGTCTGCCTGCTTCTGCATCCCAAGTGCTGGGATTAAAGGCATAGACCACCATATCTGGCAATGGTTATGCCTGTGTTGAGTCTGTATTATTAAATAAATACAAGCATATCTTATTTAGGAAAATACTTTTCTCAGTGTTCTTATAATGCTTCATTAGTTCTTTTTGCTTTGAGGTCCATTTTCTTTCAAATAAACTAATAGGAAAGTCCAATGTAACTCAATTTTGTATTCTCAGAGACTGGCACACTATGTCAAACAGAGGAGTGTTCCAATCGTATGCATAAGGAAGATAGGGTCTCAGGACTGTGGCTGTGATATTCCTCTCTTGGGTTGTATTCAACACAGTTCTTCATGAAAAAACGTACTTTTCTACAAAAAAAATCAGAAAAAGAAATGAATTTATATCATTAAACTCTGTGTGGTTGTGTGACAGACTTTCCTGGTGAGATGAAGAAACACATGTACTCATCTAAGACAGGCCAAAGTACAGATATCATCAAACTCGAACTAGGTGAACTTAGAGATTTATAGGGATTATTTGCAGGAATATGGGTGAGGGTTTTGTACAAGATAATTGACACAGAGGTGCTACATCACCAAAGTCCACTCCAACATGAGTGACCACTCACAAAAGCTAGAACCCTGGAACATAAAGAACAGGTTTATGGCAGTTCATTGGCTAAGAGAGTCTGTCTTAGTTACATTTCTTTGGCTGTGAAGGGACACCATGAACAAGGCAACTTATAGAAGTGAGTTTATTGTAAGCTTCAATAAACTTTCAGATGGTGGGGAGCAGGGCAGCAGGAAGGCAGGCAGGCATGCTGTTGGAGCAGAAGCTGAGAGCTCACAACTTGAGACAACAATCAAGAGGCAAAAAGAGAGCACTACTTGGGGATGGGTGTGGTTTTTGGAACATCAACCTCAGGGACCCAACTACTGAAATAAGTTCACACATCCTCCAACAAGTCACATCTCCAATAAGGCCTTATCTGCTAATCCTCCCCAAACAGTTTCACCAATGGTAGACCAAGCATCCAAATACAAGCGCCTACTATGGGAGTCATCCCAATTCAAATTACCATAGTGTCCTTTCTAGGGACTCAGTTGGTCTGTGCCTCTTCTGGACCATCCTGCTGGTATCTGTTTCTTCCAGGTAGCTGGGCATGTCTGACAGTGACTCTCAGCAGTCGCTTACTGCACATGTGCTCTTGGGGAGGTGGAGACCTAGAAAATCTGGATGGTTTTAGGGACGCCCTGAAGCTATTATGAGTCATTTAACTTTTTGTTTACCTAACCTCCCATCAAGGTTGCAATGGTCTCAGAGGAAAACTGCAATATGAAAGATTAACTCACAAAAGTAATTTTATTGACATTGTTACCCTGACTTCTAAATCACATACTAACAAAATTATATTCTCCTATATATAATCCAGCCTCTTGAGAAATTTTGTAGCCCCTAGTGCAGGGTTTAGTCATAGGATAAGATGGGCCAAAGGAGGCAGCATTACAAGCTTATCCATTAATTGTCTCACTAAACTCAGTAAATCTGTAAACCTAGTTCATCGCCTGTTGCATTATGGAGACGAAAATGAAAATAGCAGCAACAGTCTCCACTAGACTGTAGCCTCTGCGGGACGCTGCCATGCCTACAGGTCACAGCTGTTCAAGCCATCTCACAGTCACCGGAATTCACCACTAGTAGAATGAAATGATATTTGAGTTTTGCTGTTTTCCTTGCTGCTGATTAACAGTTTGTATGCTCCTGTCATGCCAGGCAACAACAGTGAGCGACAGAACCCAGACAGCCACATGTTCACACTGTTCCCTGTGTCTAATATCGTTTAGAGGCAGTTACTGAACACATTTCAAGAGATAAAAATTATGTTTTTAAGTGCTACGAGCGGCAGGATTATGCAGCAATTATTCATCCATCATTTCATAAGGTCAACTCATCAGAATCAAGGATTCTGTTGGAGGATTTATACCAAGATATAAAGTTGGAGTTGTTGCCTTTTGAGTAGACTGGCTGTAGATTTCTCCTGTAGCTTATTCCCATCTCTTACAAATTGGGATATATCTCCCACAGTTCAGCACTATTTGATCATTTATTGGGCACAATTTCCCCTATCATTTGGGGTATGCTGATAACATCCCCTAGCTTTGTATGAAAACAGTCACACAGTCCAAAAACCTGTTTCCCACTGCCAGGTCTTTGTTCCTTCCTCCCATGTAAACATAGAACTCTGTCTTTCTGCAATTATCTTTACTGGCAGGCATTTAGTCAGCGTTAAGTCTCCAGGGAAAAGTATTTCATTTAAGACATTCCTAGATATCCAAGGACATAGGATTACTACATGCCTAAAACTGTTGACTCATAGCTGCTCACACAAGTAAACAAAAATAAGCATGCCCTTGTTTTACCTTGCTTGCAAATAAGAACTGTGATGATCACTTAGTTTCACTGGTCAACGCCTTAAATGGACCCTGAAAAGGTCTGAGGGGCTGGAACCACAAAGACCCCAATTTTAGGCTGGATGCAACCTTTAATTTTATCACCTGAAAGGCACAAAGATTTCTATGAGTTCAAGACCAGCCTGGTCTATATAGTGAGTTCCAGGTCAGCCAGGGCTACATAATTGTTAGACCCCGATTCTGGGGTGCTAACCCCTCGAATGTGCGCCCCAAAGACCACCAAGAACCACACCAATTGTTGCAAAAGCAAGAGGTATAATTCGACGTTTGCAAACAGGCTTCTGCTCCCCAATAACTCTGGACTGAGCAGAGAGCCCTGAACAACAATTACAAGTGATATTTATAGGAAAAGATCTCAAGCATAGTATAGGGGTGGTGGGGCATATAGTGATTGGCTATAAGCAACTGCTATATATCAATAGAAGGTCATTTGGAGTTTTGCCAGTCCAAGCTCCTTCGATCCCCGGGAAAGGAGGCCCCCGGACGTTCTCACAGGATATCAGGGGGTCCACCTGGACTCTATGGCTTGGCCAGTCTTGTTTAGATAATTAATTGTTTAGATAATTAATTAATTAATTAAATAATTAATTGGAGTTGTTTACGACCTCATCCTGTTCACCAAAAGGAGGCTTCATCTTGCTCATTAAAAGTTATTTATAACTTCATCCTGTTCTGCCAAGAAGGGGGCTTGGGTGCAAAAGGTGAAGGCTTAGCTAAGGAATTGAACGTATTGAACCTAAGTATTTTAACTCTTTCAAATGAGACTGTGTCCTGAAGAAAAAACAAACAACACCATTTTTATCTTAGTACTCTAACTTAAAAGCAAAATCACACTAAGGGACTAGAAAGATGGCTCAGTAGCTAAGAGGAAAAGCTGCTTTTGCAAAGGAATCAGTATGGGTTCCTAACACTTCATGGTAGCACATAAATACCCCTACTCAAGTGTCAGGGGATCCATTGCCCTCTTCCAACCTCAGCAGACACCAGATATGCACATATTCTACAGACAGACAGACAGATGCACAGGCAACTATATACATAAATATAAAATAAACAAATCTAGAAATGGAAAAGTAAGCTTAAAATAACAACAACGTGAATCTCAATCATAGATCTAAAGGCTGGAGAGAGGTTCAGAAGATCTTGTTAGACTATTATTTACAGTATGACCTTGTTTCTTTTTGAGGTTAAAAGGCAAAGTCTTCCTTGGCCTAACCATCTCTACAGACTACCTGCTTCCTATGAAGAGTCCCATCCTCCATCTTCAGACCCAACAGTGTAGCATCTTTAACTTTTTCTCTGATGTTCTGTCTTCTCTATTGAGGAACTCATGATCAGGTTAGACCACCTACTTGATTCAGAAAAATCTTTCCATCCCAAGGTCTTTACTTAAATCACATCTGAAAAGTCAGATTTACTATTAAGGTGTCCTATGTACAGGATAGATGTTTAGGACAACTGTGGGCTGGGGACCATGGCTCTTGTAACTACACATGTGTGAATTTAAACAACCATCAGGCTTCAAGGGCCATACTGAATGTGTGTGCTTTTGCTCCCAAAGCTGTCGCCTTTTCCCTCATGAAACACGGTCTTTTACGCTCCTCATCCATCCAATCTTCCTACCATGTCAGGTTGACTGAACAGAGGGCTCAAGGGCAGTGAGGCAGAGGGAACAGGTTGATAATTTTCATAAAAGTTTGCTATTTTTTATCTTTTCAACAGTTTTTGTGAGTCATCACCCTCATTTGTGTCCAGGACTTTTCTGTACTCCATGAACCCAAGACTCAAAAGTGTCCCTTGAGCAACCACAATAATCTCACTGTTTTTCTAAGCTGAACTGGGATGCACCTGTTCCTTTAGTTCACAGCTGCCCACTCTACCTGGGAAGAACAGACTCCTGGGGAAGGTGCTGCCTCATTGTTGAAGGTGAAGTTCATAGGAAAATACATTTCAATGTCTATATCAAAAGAAATGCAGAAGAAAATTCTGCAATCAGAAGAAAAAAATTCCAAATAAAAATTCAGCAAGGAAAAAGGAGGAGAAGGTGGAGGTAGAGAAGTAGGAGAAGCCAAGAGAAAATATTACGAATTATGATTTACTATAGAAAATAACAATGAAGAATTATGTTCAGCAGGAGGACTGAGACAGAAATGAAGGCAGCCATGAGGAATGGGAACAAGTCTCTTCATTCATATTTTAAGAAGGAAGAGTGTATAGAGAAAGAGAGAGAGAGAGAGAGAGAGAGAGAGAGAGAGAGAGAGAGAGAGAGAATATCAAGAATGATTGAATGATGTCCCCTACTCCAGGCATCTGTCAATTGCCAGTACCTGCTCAGTAAGACTAGGGGCATGGAGAAGTCTTCCCATATAGGCCAGAAGTTTATCTGCATGTATCTTGTGTGCCTTGTGCAGATAAGCTCAGCTGATGTGAGTTCTTAAGTCCTGTCATGTACTGTGGGGAACCAAACTGACCCAAGACTTTCTCAGAGGTTATGATTAGAATAAAAACAGAACTTAAATACTGTGTCTTCCTCCAGGACCACACTAGGAAAGGTCTGTCTGACACAGGAGTCAATTTCTTATAGGAATAAAAGTCATTGTTTCTACGAACCTGACCTATCCTCTAGAGCAGTGATTATCAATCCTTAGGCAGCTGTACCTGATGTATCCCTTGCTGTCTTTGCCAACATTGCCTGACTTAGCTCTTTGCTGACCTTGGCCATTTCCCCCTCAGATAGTATATAAGATATTATACTTCTTAATAAACTTGCTTGGCATAAGTCCTCAGATTATACCAAGACCTCATGGTCCCAGATATTGCTGTTGTCTTCTTTATTTCTCATTCCTGGTCCTGTCACTCATCACCTTGCCATTTGAAACCCTTATTCCTGCAGGCTCAGATCAAAGTTTATATTTCACAGCACTCCTCCCCATCAGCTAGTTCTTTCTGACTCTTCTCTCATTTCCTTTGGTCCTTGGGCATGCCAGTTGATAAAGACATCTTATTTATGACTGGGTCCTCAGACCCTTATGCTCAGCAGTTTGATCTATTATGAATGTCAGCAATGACTGCTGCCTACCAAAATCCTATGAGTAAGACTGAGCAAAGCCCATGTTTGTATGTACAGACAGAAATATTTGGAAGGAAATTTGACTGGATGACCACTTAGTAAAATAACAATATCAGGTTCTACCCTAGAGCCTACCACCCGCTCAGCCGTGGGATTCTGGCCAACATTATAGTTCCAGGCATGAAGTTCCCTCCAGGCCTCAGATACAATCAGAGTGTGCTTTGTTACCAGTCAACAATTTGTGTACCAGTGGGCACATCTTACATACTAGTCAAGGTTGTAGTCTGTAGGTCCAGCCTTGGAAAGATCAGTTCTATTTTTTTTTTCTCCTTAGCTGCTTGAATAGCATCTGCTGGCTATTTGAAAGCTAGCCAGGCAGGATAAAGTTTCCTGGTGGGTTTGACATTGATTTCTCTATGTCGTGTGCCCAAAGCACGTTGAGTCTTGTAGTAGGTGCCCACTTGTTTGTTCCCGGCTGCCCAGGCTTCAAATAACCACACAGAAACTATATTAATTAAATTACTGCTTGGCCTATTAGCTCTAGTGTCTTATTGCCTAGCTCTTTACATATTAATTTAACCATTTTCTATTAATTTGTGTATTGCCACGTGGTTGTGGCAAGATGAGCAAGGTTCCAGCTCATCTGTCCCTAGCAGTGACTACATGGCATCTCCCTGACTCTTCCTTCTTTCTCCCAGCATTGTTTTGTTTTCCTCGCTTACCTCTATTCTGCCCTGCCATGCCCAAGACAGATTCTTTATTAAACAATGGTATTCACAGCATACAGAGGGAAATCCCACATCAGAGTCTTCAGCAATAGGATCTTTCCATACAGTTTTGGGAGATAACCAAAGACAATGGCAGTAGCTTATATTGTTTTGGAGAATGCTGTGGTCTTCCAGCACAGTAATTCAGAGGGAGGTATCTTCTTCCCTGCATTTCAGTTTTTGCTTACTGATCCAATTCTTTTGGGAACAACATTGCCCACCTATGCAAATATTTAATGTTGCAACTATTTTTTTAAGTAAGATTTTTAAGTTAGCATATTAAGCAGTGGGTTTTCATTGGCACTTGTATACATCCTTAGTTTTGGTTCACCCAGCCTCTACTCTCAATCTTCCTACCCTCACTTAATCCTTAGCACCCAGTATAACCCAATTTTGGTTTACCCACCCTCTCTTCTCAACCTTCTCCAGTTCCTCATAGTTTTAGCTCCCTGAATTCCTACTTTTCCTTTCACATCACATGTGTTCTACAATCCCTCCAATGATATGTTTTAACTGGCTTGTGTATGGCTTTCCATACATCCCTGCTTTGGATTAGTCCCCACTCCTTCCCCATACCAGCACCTGATTTCCTCCATTGTTCCCAGCCCTTCTATGCTTAAGAATTTTTACCACCAATATTCCAACTCTCTACTAACATGGTATCTATAATCTTCTATCCCCCTTCTCTTAGCATAAAGATCCCTTTCTAATTTCCTGACTCCCACTGTACTCAGTGTTAAACATGCAAAACAAGAGATCTTAAGCTAGGATCTGCACAAGAAAATACGCAGTGTTTGATTTTCTGGGCCTATGTTACCACACTAACTACAATTTTTTTCTATTTCTATCTATTTCCTTGAAATTTTCAGGACTTCATTTTTTTATAGATGAGTAATATTAAATTGTGTATGTGTATCATGTTTTTCATATTTATTCACCTATTAATGAACATCAGTGTGAATTACATTCCTGACTATCATGAACGGAAATGAATGAAATGTATGCCTGGCAATGTTTAAGCATGCATTGGCTGCCCATATATGGCAGTCCTGTTGAACTTGTCCATATTGGATTTCATGGTCTAAGTTGATGAGGACGACTGACCAGGTCTCTTCCTCAGGAGGGCACCAGATCTCACTACAAATTGTTGTGAGCCACCATGTGGTTGGTAGGAATTGAAATCAGGACCTTTGGAAGAGCAGTACCACTGAACTTTAACCACTGAGCCAAAATGAGTGTACAAGTTTCCTGTAGTAAAATATCAATTCTATTGAGTACACACCAGGGGTGGTGTACCTAGGTTATATGGCAGTTTTGCCTCTAGTAGCTTGTGAAACCTTCAGTCTAATTTCAAAAGTAGCTGGACTAGTTTACACTCCCACCACTACGTGTATAAGAGTAGTCCATTTGCTAGGTATGGTGCCATAAGCCTTTAATTCCAGCACTCAAAGGCAGAGGCAGACATATTTGTGTAAATTTCAGGCCAGCAAGCTCTACACAGAAAGTCACAGTACAGCAGTGCTATGTCAAGAGACCCCCCCATCTCAAAACTCCAATACGAGTAAATAAATAAAGAATTTAATTGGATAATCAAAAGATGTTAAGTAATTTAACAAAGGCTGCGATTATGTCTTGCTACAAACTCATGTCTAATTTATGTTGATTCTGGTACTTCTGATTCCTTCATTACCTCAGATAGGCCCCTTTTTCAGTCACTCTGATATCAAGTCTAAAATAAAACAAGAAATAGCTAATGTTCATAGTGTGGATAACAACATTTATTACCCAGCATTATCTCTAACAAGCCAACTGCACCTTTTTATGTGGGTAAGCAAATATCAAATGTTCATCATCAGAGCAATCCTGCTTCAACATTTGACATATATTCTGGAGGCCTTTGTTTGAATACCACACATGCATCACTCATGCACATGTAAGCATACACAACCAGACTCAGGCATGTGTCACTGAGGTATAGAATCCATGATTGCTGCAATGTTCATAAGACTACTGTCACTAAGAACTTTGCTGAAGATATTTTCAGCTTTCCAAACTTATTCATAAATGTGTGAAACTTTAAAAAAAGACTTTTTTGTAAAGACCTACAATAAATTCCTTTGATTTATGTAAGTAATTGGGACCCTAGATTTTCCAGGGAAATAGTAGAATAGTAATGAACCAGACACAGTGGAATATGTCTTTAATCCCAAGATTTAGGAGGTAGAGGTAGGTGGATCTGTGAGATCAAGGCCAGCATGCTCTACACAGCAAGTTCCAGGATAACCATGGTTACAAAGAGATATCTTGTCTCAGTAAATATATATATAGCTATTAATATCATGTATATGATATTATATATGATATTAATATCGTATATATGATATTTTACATATATATAAAATATCCCACTGAAATGCATGCCATCCAAACAAGAGCTGTCTTAGGGTGTGCTCTGGTGAAGAGAATTCAGAGGGGATTCACATGGACCTGGAGCCTGTGCTTATGTGAACAGGTGCAGCTGTGCAAGTGGAGGACAGATGAGTCACACCCGTGCACTTCCACAGTGATTTCCTTGGGTTTCATAATCCCAAATGCCCACCTGCAGTTTTGTCTACATTCTTCACAGGGAGTTTATCAGCAATGAGAAATTTTAAATTGATGAAGGAGTGGGCAAGAGCTACCCTAGATGCTACCATCACAATAAAGTAGATATAAATATTGTAACTGTAATTCTTGCTTGACAACTGTTTTGTTATATGTAATTTTACTATGTTAAAGCCTTCCTTTTTGTTTAAACAGAAAAGGGGAAATGGTGTGGGAGGTCTTTCTGTCTATGTGTTGCTTTTATTGGTTAATGAATAAAGAAACTGCTTTGGCCTGTTGATAGGGCAGAACTTAGGTAGGCATGGAAAATTGGACTAAATGGTGGGAGAAGGAAGGTGGAGAGAGAGAGACACAATGGATCCACCACTGGAGATAGATATGCTGAAATTTTGCTGGTAGGCCACAACCTTGTGGTGATGCACAGATTAATGAAGATGGGTTAAATTATGGTGTAAGAGTTAGTCAACAAGAAGTTGGAGCTAATGGGCCAAGCAGTGATTTAATTAATACAATTTCTGTGTAATTATTTCGGGTCTAAGCTAGCTGGGCAGCCAGGATGAACAAGTGACTCCATGCAACAAAACCACAACAAATAAGGGCTTTCTAAAACTGTAGCTAATGAACAGAAGGGCAGAAAAGGTGCTCAGATTTGAGGAGATGTAGAGCTAGCTGGGAGGAACCTCAGGGGAGGTTGAAGGTGACCTACTGGTCCCAAACATGTCAAACATGGCTCTGGCAAGATGTGCCCTTCTCTACCATTCCTCCTACCTTGCTAAAAACTATTACATTACATCCTAAAGCTAGCCACCAAGATATATTCCCTTATTTGGCTACTTCCTCCTCTTAAGGCTCACTACCAAAGTCCAAAAACCAAAGTATTGAAGTCCATCAATCAAAAGTCCCCTTTGACTATCCTCATTAACATGCCCAGTCAAAGCAAACAAGCTCACCCTACTATGGGGTTTCCCCTTTTACCTTTATAAAATGTCATTCATCTATGAGCCATGTCTGTCTCCTCTAACCAGAAGCAGCCCTTTATCCCTCAAGGAAAAATCTTCCTTCCCCCTCTGTCTTCTTCCCTTTCCCTTCTCCTTTGTCTTCTATCCCCTATATTTGCCTTTTATTTCATGCCTTTTGTCCCTATGGGACAAATAAATCTCCTTTGTGCTAAGAACTTGGTCTTTGGGTATCTTGTACTGATACTGCTCCTTTCAGTCCTTTCAGATGCGGAACTTGGTGTGACAGACTCTGCATGTACACACACACACACACACACACACACACACACACACACACTATACTTCTGAACAACACCTCATTTCTTCCTTCCCATACAACTGCCATCAGATTACACACACTTTCATCTCTCATAGCCACAACTCACACACATCATGACACATGGACACAGTGAAGGAAAAAGGATCTGAAAACATATGAGCTGTTATATTTAGTGCTGCCTGCTCCCTTTCATTCGTGCTCTGGTGATTCTCTGTGCAGGCCAATCCAGAGATCAGACTTCCCCTTGTATGTCTTCAGGAAATCCTGTCATAAAACATGGAGAGCAAATACATGAGTCCCAGTTTCAAATGACCATGGAGTCTCTCTGCCCTACAGCCTCCTCTAAGGATGGCTTCAGGGTGTAACTGAGGAGTACAGGCTGTGGGGCTAGAATAGGCCTCAGATCCTTGATGTCTATAGTCCTGCAGTACCTAATTTGAATGACACACCCCTCTGTAGTTGGGAAAGTCCAAGTTTATGCCTGTCTCTCTAGAATATCAGTAGTGCTCACAGGTATGCAATGAGTCAACCATGGATGCCATCTGTCCCCTGTATTACCCTATGAATTGCAACATTCTCTCCAAATTGAAACAGTTCTCAAGATGGAAGGAAAGTCCAAGAGCCACTGGAAGACAAACGGTCACATGTCTGAGAGAAGAGAAACTTTGCAGATTCTCTAAGGACCCTCCCTAACAAAAGTAAACAGGTGCTGGGATGGAGCCTCTGTCCAGTCAAACTGCAGAAAGAGATATTGGATGGTCAAGTTTCCTGCAAGAGGCATAGAGCACCCCAGGATTGCAGGTTTGGTGGAGTCAGTACCCATTTTGGGGTGGAATTTCTGGTAATGAAGCTACATATGAGTCATTCCTGCTCATTGTATATAACCCCTCCCCTATACTCCTCTTGAAGGACAAAAAAAATGCAGCAAGCATTAACATTGGTTATGATCAACAAGATTCCTTAGGAAATATTAAATTACATAGAAATCGCATGCAGACTAGCAGACCCTGTCTTTGATTGGAGAAAATAGAATTATCACTGTTGTGCTCAGATTATGACCCCCCCCCAGAGAGAGAGACCACCAGAGAGGCCCAGACTGTAATAAGCAAGGTTTAATTAGCATAATACAAACATGTTTGGAACCCATCTCTAACCCCCTGCAGTGAGGGAGAGAGGAGTTGTAGTTCTTCTATGGGGTAAGCTTTTTGAAGCTGCTTTGGCATGGGTGCAAGGTCTTTTGTTCTGTCCCATCCTGCTATGTCAGTTAATTCTTTGTTCTTAGAGCAAGGCCATCTTTATCAGCCTGTACCAGGGGGGAAGAAGGCAATCTTCCTGGGAACAAGCAAGTCTGGGTTTCTATTTTTAAAACATTCTGCTAGAAAATTTCTTTTCGTCCCTTTGAGAATAAGGGATGAGGGTCCCACATTCCCCACTCCTCTTGGTCCTAGGGAGGCTCATTCATGAGCCAGCTTTGTTAACTTTGGCCAAATTGTCTCTTATAATCCTAAACTGTACAGTCTTTTCATGGTTTTTTTGTTTGTTTGGTTGGTTTTTTTTTTTTTTTTAACTTAGCATTTTAACAAGGGATTACCGGACAATGTATCCTTTTAATTACTTCCAGCTGACTTTGAGGCATCATTGTCAAGGGTTAACAAAGGTGAAATGCTAGTCAAAAACAAAGAGAAAATTTCAGGAATATTTGGTTTGTGGACTCTGTTGAAGAGCCAGGGAGCATTCACAACGGCTAGACTGGTCTACATTAGTTTTTAGCAAGTCCACGGTCTACAGTCATTTGGAGCAGGTTGTAGTTAGCAAATGATGCTTGATTGTATCTGCCAACCAAGGGGAAACCCTATTGAGACAAATTTAAACTAGGAGCAGAAGTTAATACAT